>CAUYSK010035628.1:0-18868 GCA_963575035.1 Avahi laniger
TCTCTACCAAAAATAGAAAGAAATTAATTGGACAGCTAAAAATATATAGAAAAAATTAACTGGGCATGGTGGCACATGCCTGTAGTCCCAGTTACTCGGGAGGCTGAGGCAGGAGGATCGCTTGAGCCCAGGAGTCTGAGGTTTCTGTGAGCCAGACTGATGCCACGGTACTGACTCTAGCCAGGGCAACAGAATGAGACTCTGTCTCAAAAAAAAAAAAGGAAACAAGAGCAATGGGAAACACTTTGTAAGCACTTACTATGTGGGGTACTGAATATATCATTCTATTTCATCGTCAATACTCTTGGGAGTTATGATGAAGTTTATATGTTGGGCAGGAAGTAATAAAATGATATCTCCCTGTTTCATGATAGTGCTCAGGAAAGTGCCACATGACTGTGCAAACATGTGACCCATTTCCAAGTAGGAAAGGATTCTTCTTGTTATCTTACATACACAGCTAACGGGAGAACAAATGGACACAGCTTTCCTGAAGAAAAATTCAGCAATATTATTCAAATTTGCCTTTGGTGTGTGCAAAATGTGGATGTGCACAAAAATATAGCAACAAGGATACCTTTTATGATGCTATTAATAATACAGAAAAAATAGAAATGACTTGATTACATAATAAGAGAAAATTAGATAAATAAATTAAGTCCAGGCAGTGCAATAAATATAATGAAATACTATTCAATCATTTAAAATGGTTATGTAGTATAGAAGAATAATCAATGATATGGTGAAATGTTTCAATATATTGTTGGACGAAAGTAACAAATCGGCGTGTGTAGTGTAATACAGCATACCGGGCACACTTTCATGATCATCTGTCTAATTCTAAAGCCTACGGTTTTTTCTTATATATCAAATAAAATTTTCATTACAATTTCTTAAGTCTCATCTCAAATGTCACCTCCTTCATGGAGATTTTATAGACTCCTTTTGTTGGCTGAGATTTCTCTTTCTCTCCTCTGTACCTCTGAGTACTTTGTTTTGACCTGTCTTTTGGAATATTCATCCGCCAAACTGTACTACGTCTTCATTCTTCTATTAGGCTGCAAACTCCTTGAGAGCTTACAGAATTCATCTCTTTAATTCCCTTAAATAAACAAGATACATGTGTAAGAGCTCTCCTCTCCTAGCTCCTGTCTGGCTGAATGTAAACTTACTTAGGTCTATCTAGCTTTCAAGAGAACCTTTGAGCCTCTGCTGCTGCCCTATTCTTGGACTCAAAGCCAAGATTCTCAATAGAGTAGCCTCGACCTTCAGACTCCCTTTCACAGAATATAAGTTTTCCACTCACTAGACATGGCCTTTGTTCCCACTGATGGCAACTTTGTGGCAGGAGCTTTCATGTAGTTTGCATTTACTTCTTATACCTTTCTTTATACCTTCTTATATCTTTATTTATTTTTTAATTTTTAATTAATATGGTTATATTAATATGGGTATATTAATATGAGTATATGGTATATCTTTATAGAGCACATGTGATGTTTTGATACAAGCAATTAATGTGAATTAATCAAATCAGGGTAATCGGGGTAGCCATCACCTCAGCATTTATCATTTCTTTACATTAGGAACATTCCATTTCCACTATTTCGGTTATTTCAAAGTATACCTTATTATTGATTATAGTCACTTTGTTGCATTATCAAATATTGTTCATTCTATCTATCTAACCATATTTTTTGCACCCATTAACAATCCATTTTATGCCCCCCTCCCCACTTCCCTTCCAGCCTCTGGTAACCATCTTTATCCTCTCTGTCTCCATGAGAGCAATTGGTTTAATATTTAGCTCCCACGTATGAGTGAGAACATGTAAGATTTGTCTTTCCGTGCTGAGCTTATTTCCCTTAATATAATGTTTTCCAATTCCATCCATGTTGTTGCAAATGGCAGAATTTCATTCTTTTTTTGTGGCTATATAATATTCCATCATGTATATGTACCACAATTTCTTTATGCATTCATCCATTGATGGACACTTAGATTGATTCCAAATCTTGGCTATTGTGAATAATATTGTGAAGCAATAAACATGGGAGTGCACATATCTTTTGATGTACTGAATTCCCCTCCTTTGGATATATACCCAGCAGTAGGATTTCTGGGTCATATGATAGTCCTATTTTTAGTTTTTTGAGGAACCCCCACACTGTTCTTCATAATGGCTATACTACTTTACATTCTCACAAACAGCATACGAGGGTTCCCCTTTCTCCACATCCTTGCCAGCATTTGTTAATGCCTGTCTTTTTGATAAAAGCCATGTATCCCATTGTAGTTTTGATTTGCATTTCTCCAAAGACTGATAATATTGAATATTTTTTTAATATACCTGTTGGCCATTTGTATGTCTTCTTTTGAGAAATGTCTATTCAGGTCCTTTGCTCGTTTTTTAATCAGGTTGTTTTCTTACTATTGAGTTTGTGTTCCTTATATATTTTGTTTATTGGGCCCTTATCAGATATAAGATCTGCAAATATTTTCTCCCACTCTGTAGGTTTTCTCTTTACTCTTTTGATTGTTTCCAGGGCTGTGCAGAAGCTTTTTAGTTTGATATAATCCTATTTGTCTATTTTCACTTTTGTTGCCTGTGCTTCGGGGTTCATATCCCCAAAACCACTGCCTAGACAATGTCACGGAGCTTTTCGCCTATGTTTTCTTTTAGTACTTTTAGAGTTTTAGGTCTAAACATTTAAGTGTTTAATCTATCTTGATGTTTGCATATGGGGTTAGATAAAAGTCTGGTTTCATCCTTCTGAATAGGATATCCAGTTGTTCCAAAACCATTTATTAAAGAGACTGTCTTTTCCTCATTGTGCGTTCCTGGCATCTTGGTCAAAAATCAATTGATCACAACTGTGTAGATTTATTTCTGGGCTCTATTCTGTTCCATTGGTCTATGTGTCTGTTTTTACGCCAGTACCACGCTGATTTGATTACTGTAACTTTGCAGTATAATTAGAAGTCAGAGAGTGTGATGCCTTCAGCTTTGTTCTTTCTGCTCGAGGTTGCTTTGGCTATAAGAGGTGTTTTGTGATTCCATAGAGACATTTCCTATTTTTAGCTATTTGCATAAAATATTTTGACTTAAAATTTTTAAAATAAAAGATACGCTATAAGACCATTGCTTAGATCATAGCAGTGGATTCATCTCAACTTTTATCAGGCTTCACAGTGGTATGTTTAGATCATTGCAGCTGGCCTTATATAGTGTGTTTATTTTAATCTTAGTAAAAGTCACATTTAAACACTGTAAGTGCACTAGTTATTTTATGGATTTGGAAAGCTGTCCAACTCTGATTTGTTATAAACAGAACAGAATGGTTTTGATGACCATTTTAGATCTTCAGAATATGGGATTTCACAGCTTAAAAAAAAGGGGGGATTATTTTTAAAGGTTCAGCTTCTACAGGAGAATACTCAAATGCAGGCAAATGCACTATAGAGTCATTGAATCTGCAAAACCCAATCAATTCTTAGAAAAGGCTCAAATCCTGAGTTCTCCAGGGGGGCTTTTTAACTTAGAAAGAAATTAACTGATGAACATAATTAGCAAAAAAGAAAAAAAACTCAAGGAAATAGCACATCCTATTATACCATGGATTAGTAAGTTTAATTATGAAAAACACCCTGGAAATTGTTATTGTTGTTGTTCTGCTGGTGGTTTACTAACCACCAACAGCAGAATGAGCTCCCCAGCACAGGTCCAGGAACCCTGACCAACAAGACAATGCTAATTAGGACTCTCAGTCGCTCAGGGAGCCGGCAGGTGGGAGGCAACTGAGGGTGCCTGCAGTCATCAAGAAGCGTAGTCCAAAGAAATCAGCTAATGGAGGATGGCAGGAAGACAAAAGTGCATAACAGATTTCATTTTTAATGAAGAAAAGGAAGCATAGGAATGACTTATCTTTACTGACATCATAGCTCTTAAGTGGCTGGTACCAAATGACAAAACAGCTACAAAGATCCTACTTTGAATTTCACAGATTCAATATGCTCCCTAAATGGCAGTGGGAACTGAAAATTCCCAGAGAGCCAAAAACAATGTTTTTCATTGAAAATAGATTTCAAAATATTTTTCTTACTAGCCTGCAGGGAACACAGAGGTAAGTTCAGAATACTGCATTGATTGTCAAATTCTGAATATATCACAAGACATTATATAAAATGCTAAACAAATCATTTATCATTTCCCCACCCCATCTATCAGTCTCTCCCATTTTCTCACACACATACAGACACATGCACCCATGTAACTCTTTAAAACATCAAGTTTATTCCTGCAAAGCATGGCTGTCTCAAATTCTCAATTGCTCATCCCTACAAGATCTGACCCAGAATGTCCTGACCTTCTGAAAGGATCAAGAACATGATTGATTGGTTACACTGTTCATTCATTAAATTTTATTCAGACTTGGATTTGTCCAGATCCCTTAAAACAATTCTCCTTCTTCTGGTTTATGTCAAAATAAAAGCTCCTGGTAGCATTTACGCATGACTTTATGTACTTTCAGAAATTTCAGGTAATCCTTCATATTCCTATACATTAAGACAAATGTTTCTGTTGTGGTTGGTTGATACATCTTTTTCCTTAAAAGGGCAGAGAATAAACATTTCCGGGGCAGAAGGAACCCAACTGAAGCATACTCAGGCAGTAAACCAAGAGTTGGGTTGACAGAACAGAAAACAACCAAGCAAGTCTGTCAAATTTCATTTAAGTTTCCCAGAAAATAGGAATGTTAAAACAAATGAAAGCCAGAAATCACTGAGAGAGGAACTCCAAAGGACTGAATTGAACCACATGTTCTAACCCACGCAGACTACACATAACTTCTCGGGACTTTCAGAAGCAGCCAGGGTTGCACGGGCTCCTCTGAAAAGATGGTATTGTTGCTCCTTCCTCATGTTATTCTACCGTACCAGTAACTCAGTCCATAATTCCCGCTGTCCTCCACCTGCCCTGTTCCTCACACACATCCCCACAGCGCAAGCAGTAAACGGAAAGCACGGTTCTCCATTCTCTACAGAGGACAGCATAAAAATCCACTTGGAATACTCCTTTAGGGTCTGACATCTGGGGGAAGGGATCGATTTGATGTGTTTCCTGTCCACTGGGCCCCAGGCTCTTCAGCCAGACCAGACCACCTAGCACCCTCTGTGGGTCCTCCAAGGACAACACCCACCCCAGGGTGCCGCAGGTGATCGTCCAGGCAGTACAGCTCTTCCCTGCGCTGAGCACGTCTGATCCCACCATCCTGAGCACAGAACTTCTGGCTGCGCCTCGACCTCTGCCCAGCCTCAAGCTCTTCAGCTTGGAGTTTGTGCTGGTCTCCCCCACGCCTGGCTTTGGCTTGTCTCACCCCTGGCTCGCAGCATCCCCACAGCCAGGCAGGTACTTACCTGTCATGCACCACCTGGCCAGAGGCTGCCCCACGATGGTGGGAGGGGGGGATTCTGTATACTTCTATCGGGCTGCTTGAAACACTACCGAGTTTTCATTTCTACCTTGACCACAGTGTGACTCACAGCTAAATTTGATGTTTACATAAATGGGCCGTTTTTACTTGGGGTTCCCAACAGCATAGTCCCTTCCCTGTTTGACCTCTGACCTCTCTAGTTCAACCATGCTAGCTGTCTATCCACAACATTTTCTGGAAATAAATGGCATATAAGTAAAGTACATTTCTTTCCTGCTTCAGAAGAATGATACTGTCTTAGGAGCAGAAGACCCTTTGCAGTCATGTAGCCCAGTGTTTCCCAAACACTAGTTCTCAGGCCAATGCTGGTTAGTCTGTGGCTAATAGTCACTGATGTACAGGGAAATGCAGACGAGGTCAGAAATGAAGAGCGTTTTCATAATGTTAAATATGTACATTATCAAGACAGATTTATGACATTCCTATTCTCTTAGCATTAAAATATTTCTTCTTTAATGAAACTATTTTAGTAGATGGTAGTTATTCTTTGAAAATAAATCTTTTATTATTAAAAATTCCAAACATAAAATAGAAAGAACAGTATAAAATATACAGTGAACCCCCATTCACCTATCCAGTTATAACGATCAAGTTTGTCTATGTACAGCCAAAAAACATTTTAAAAATTGGTCCTAATTTTGTTTTTATTATTCCACAAAATCTAAAACGACTACACTAGGCCAAACTACAAATTTTACACATGAAAATAAGGAGACAGAGGTTAACTCACCTGTCCCCAGTTGTGCAGCAGGTCAGGAACAGAAGCGATACCTGTGGCAGTGCCATGATGCAGCTTTTTGGGGTAAGAACATAAGCCAGCTTTTTTAACCTCGTCAGACTTCAAGTGAGTCATGTTCAAGATCTGCAGAAGAACCCTGTGTCTCTGCCCAGGGAACTTCATACCCATGGATCATACAGTCCCATCCAGGACAACCAGAGAGGGAAGTCAATAATCTGTAACCAAAGTTTACCTCACCGCATGCTAAAGCAATTGTCCCACAACTCTGGAGGGTTCCAGCAATCACCAACCAGTTTCAGCTCAAACACTACTGGGAGTTTCTACCTTAATTCCTTATCCGGCACTTACCCCTCACCTCCCCCAAAAGATGTATGAAGCAAACAGATGTCAATGAATGGGACAGTCCAATAAAGTCAAAAGCCAGCTACTCGTCCCCTCTTCTAGGCCCCTCCTGTCACCCTGCCAAACCGCAGGTGGGAAAAGAACTTAGACAGCGACAGGAATGTTAGAACCGGGTACTGTGTATACCTGCTTCACAGAGCCACGGTGAAGATCAAATGAGACAGCATATAAGAGACAACATTTTAACATGTTATGAAACTATACCAATGCAGGGAGTGGCCGATTGATAAGAATAAAGTATCTTTTTTTAAAAGACTCACCTTAAATTTTCAGTTTATGTACAGAGTCAATTTCCCTGAAGATATCCTAAAGCATGTGAGAAACTCCAGCAGCAATACCTAAAACAATAATACAAGTCATCAGAATCAAGTAATGTTTTTTGGGGAAAAAAAATCTCAACGTATGTATTTTGTCATTTCCCTCACACTAAGCGAGAAAGGAAGTAATTCAGGAAACTGAATTTCCACCACAACACATGGGCTGGGAATTTTCTTTACCAACAGGGAATTGATGTCCCAAGACACTTATTTCGAAGACCAAAATGATGTTATTGTTGGCAAAGAGGCAAGACACATTCTTTTCTTCCCTGTGGTAGGAATGCTTTAATGGCTTTGAATTTAAGCAAAAAACAAATACATACATCCCCTCTCTGGCCCCTCCCCTAAATGTCTAAAACAGAAATACAGGCACTGCACACTGATTCTTTTTCAAATTAGTTTACATGAGCCGACCTTGTCTTGTTTGCTTTTTTCTCCACTTAGTTCCTCTAACACATCTGTGAAGTGGTCTCTTCTTGCTTCCTCTATTCCCATATGGCTCCCGGTTCTCAAAGCCATTGGGAACTTACTCCGTGGAAACCCAATTTGAAGCAGAGAAGCGGCATAATCAATTGTGGAAATCAACAAAATTAGCCAGCCGCAGTTAACAAAACAGGAGTCTGAGTGGGAACATACGTACGCATCAATGAAAGAGACTAAACATCCAAATGCAGAACCACGGATTCATGTGAAACAAACCCAAGTTCATGTAATCAAATCTGGGTAGGGATGAGAGACTAGTTAGTTAACGGTGTCGGTTAGCTACTTGGGGAGGAAAAAAAATCTAGATTGCTCCCTTCCTACTTGTGAGTAAAACTCAAAATAGAATGAAATGAGTACTAGAAAAATATGTACAATAGTTTTATAATACAGGGAAAGGAAAAGCCTTCTTAAGAGTAACACCAAAATATGTGATTATAAAGGACTGAGACATTTGCTAGCTACATTTTTAAAAAATCTAAAA
Source organism: Avahi laniger (assembly GCA_963575035.1). Classification (NCBI taxonomy): domain Eukaryota; kingdom Metazoa; phylum Chordata; class Mammalia; order Primates; family Indriidae; genus Avahi; species Avahi laniger. Next base: position 7,918 of record CAUYSK010035628.1, read on the forward strand.
TACATGAATGGCAAAAATAAAACAAAAACTTTTTAAAAACAGATACCAAACAATGATACTTTTGTTAAAAATAAGAAACTAGGAAAAATATTTACTCATTATGATATATTTCTTTTCTGTTATTGTTTTTTTTTTTTGAGACAGGGTCTTGCTCTGTCACCCGGGCTACAGTGCAGTGGCATCATCGTAGCTCACTGCAACCTTCAACTCCTGGACTCAAGCAATTCTCCTGCCTCAGCCTCCCGAGTAGATGGGACTAACAGGTGTGCACCCCACCACACCTGGCCAATTTTTCTATTTTTAATACAGACGGGAACTCACTCTTGCTCAGGCTGGTCTCAAACTCCTGGCCTCAAAAGATTCTCCCATCTTGGCCTCCCAAAGTGCTAAGATTACAGGTGTGAGCCACCACGCCTGGCCAAATAGTTTTGATGATATACTTCTGGGTGAATAAAAAGGTAAATGACCATATGCATTATGATTTCCTTGTGTGTGTATGTGTATGTGTGTATGTTCCCGGATGTCCAGAGAGATGTCTAAAAGAATGCTTACCAAAATAGTTAATGATTCTGGCTATCAGAATTTGAGATGATTTTTACTTCTTACACTAATCAAATTTCATAAAATGAACATGAATTATTTTCCTAAAGAATACAATGGAGCTATTTAACTTTTTAAATCTCCTGCTCAAGTGATATATAAATTTCTACTTTCCTTCTATCAACTTTTCTCCCTTATTTCACCAACATCCATGCACATGTGTGCTCGTGGCGAGCACCTGGCGGGGCACTAACCTCCTCACCTCCAGCTCCCGTTCACGTCTGAGGGCCACTTCCTCCCTGCCTTTGGGTTGCTTTCTCAGGCCCTCCTGAATCCTTACTATAAATCTCCTTTTTTGTTTAAGCTAGAGTTTGTTACGTATAACCAAAGGAATCCCACCTAATTCAGTGCTGCTTTTTATTTTCTACCTTCTCAATCATCACATGCTATTTGAAAACGGAGTAATAAATCCTATAATCACATGAATGAAGATTTATCACACACAATTTCAACTAATGTTTATGCACTACTAAAGTCACTGAAGCAAGATGCTCAAAGCTAGTATTAAAAAAAGGCAAAAATTTCCAGAGACAAGTAGATTCACTCCCAACAAGGGAACTGATGAAGAAACTATTTGAAGAAGAATAAAAACAAAGGAGACATAATTGTACAGATGGGCCATTCCCTGTGGTTAAAATATTTCCATTGTAATGTGTTTAACCTCTTCACGGATTTATTTTTAGCGTGTTATATTTATACATGAAAAGATTTTCCTACTGAGATTATAAAATACAGAACCGTATCCCCATTATGGGCCCATTATGTTCATTTTATCTCCAGCAAACAAATTCATTCTTCTCATTGCCTTATTTTTAAAGGTTCAGGAGTACCATGTAATACATGTGTCCTCATAATACCATAATTACAAACTTAGCTAAAAAGCCATAATTCCTTGCAGATGTACAAGGTGCATGTAGGAGTGTTGGATATAAAGTACAAATCTAATTAACCCTTCATCTGCTGGTGGCTCCCTCTCCCCCAGAAAATTTCCTTAGAAGGTAAAAAAGGACAAAGAACCACTGTCCAGTTCCAGAGATGAGCAACTGGGAGACTATCTTAGACTAAGTATTTGTGACTCCAGAGCATAACGCAGACAAACCCATGGTCCACTCGGTATCAGCTGCCGGCCTCCCTGTTCTGAACCCTCTTCAGTGCCAAGACAGTCCACACCGGAGACTGAGATGCATTAGCATTTATGAGACAAAACATCGCGTTCAGGGAAGGCAACGGCACAGTGGTTAAGGGTAAGACGTTGGATCCTGGTGCAACCACTCACTAGTCATTTGGCCTTGTGTGCTTTAGCCTCTCTGTACCTCAGTTTCCTCCTCTGTGATAATGCCCATCAAAGGGGCTGCCGTGAAGACTGGAGGAGACGGTATACTTGACGCACTCAGCAATGCTCACAGCTGCTTGAGCTCTGTGGGAGCAGTGACAGGAACAGCCCGTGGTAGAAACTCATTATTCTTCGCTTGATCGTAACAAGATCCCTAGAGAGTGCAGAGACACACGATGTCTCCGTGTTGGCGCACATACCTATTTAAAATGTTTGTTTTTAACATGGATACGATCCATTCAAGTAAACAGAAATTCAGTTTGAGGGTACCAGGAGCTTGTTATTTAAAGGAACCTCGCCTTAAGTTAAAGCAGCCTTCTCAGAACGTGGTACGATCAATTGCTCAGCAGCTCCCACAGTGCACCTTTTCTGGAGTATTTCGAGACGCACAGGTACACGTGAGCAGAAGCCAGCAAACGCCAACAGCAGGACATCAGGGCAGGACTCGACGGCTTCTGCATCCCACGCTGCTCCCTCCTTGCCGAGAGAAGCTTAAACACACCTCGGAGTTCAAGGGTGCTCATCAGCAGAGCAGAGATGGTAATACTTAGCTATTTTGGATGTTTTGAGGATGAAATGCGCGTGTATAGGTAAAGTTATTAGCATGCTGCCTAGAACCCAATAAGCGTTCAATAAATGGTACACCTAATATTATCATCTCAACAGCGTTAAAGAAACAAGACAGATACTAGTGATCTGATTGAGACCACACCAGGCAGTTTTTCACTGTGAGAGTTTCAAGGACTCTTGTTTTCTAAGTTCCACTTGGCCTAATCCCCACAGGAACGTGGGTACAATCTGAAGGGGATCCGAGGAGTGTGCACAACACCCGTGACTAAAACCGCAATGTGTGCTACGGAGCCCACGTGGCCGAGAATACGTTTGTCATAAGATTTCATTAAAAGGCAGGGAACAGGATAACACCACACTCAGGCTTTACCCTAACACCATTTGCATGAGCATAAAAATCAGAGTATGGGCCCATATGGGCACCGTCCCAAGTGTTTTTGCTGCCCAAAGTTAACAAAAGTACTTTTATAACGTAAGACACAAAGCAAAGCAGAGAAAATCCACTAGATTTAGCTGAGGATGAGCAGAGTATACTCTTGGCTTGAAGTTATCACTAATGTTTGACATATATATTACTGATTACTCAAAATTACAAAGTCCAAGCAGCAAAGAAATAAACCAAACAGTTCTTCAGTAAGGCTACATAGATGAGAAGAGCCAGAGAAGAGAAATTTTAAAAACAGAATTCTCCTAACTTCTACCACTTGCCAGGGATTTGTGTTATTTGTTTTTGCTGAAGGCTTGAGAATATTTTTATTCAAAGTGCAGCCCAGCGATTAGAGTCCAGCTCTGCTAGGTCAGAAGGTATCTGAGTCCAAGGGGAGATGCCCAATTTTCTGCTCGTGGCTTCCCCTCACCGACTTGCTAGAGGCTGGGTGCTGGGCCAGGGTCAGGGGAGACTCAACAAAGAGCAATCAGGCAGCATCCACGCTCAAGGCCTTTGGAGATGAGAAATAATACGCTACCTTGTCCTTTGCGGGGCAGAGAGAAGAGTGAGCCCTTGTAGAAAAGCTCCAGAAATCCCTTTATAACTCTGCTAAAGGCAGTATCCCAGCAAAGCAGGATGTCAGAGATGTTACAGGCAAAAAAAGATTCTCGGGCTGAATGTGGGAAATGCTAGTTTAAACAAAATTAAGGAGCTTCTCTAATGCAGAACATGAAGGATGCTTTAACATGCTCAAGCTGATTACAAGTAAGTGGCTACAACTTTGTTTGTATACTGATTTCTTTATTTTTTGTGGTCTACATCTTGGGACAAGTGCCCTATACCTGCAGTCCCCAACCCCTGGGCCTAGGGACCGGGCTGCAGAGTTCCACCCTGCCCCCCCATCCATGGAAAAATTGTCTCCCATGAAACGTAGGAAGCGGGAGGGGGGCACGGCAGGAGGTGAGCAGCAGGCAAGCCAGGGAAGCTTCATCTGCATTTACAGCTGCTCCCATTGCTCGCATCACCACCTTCACGCCTGAACTCTGCCTCCTTCCCCCCCCCAGGACACGGTGGAGAATGACGTTATCATTAGTATTTATGCAAATGATTGTTGCAGGCTCACTTTGCACCACTGCAACCACAATTAAATGACTAAGCACAGTGTGTATAAATGATCAGTTAATGGTGCAAACAATATTAATCCAAAATCGTGTGATATATGTGTTTACTAAAGAGGGCAAGAGAAATGTTCTAATTATACTGCCTTACTTCACTCCATTGTTATAAGGTTCTCACGACAAAAAATGAGAGATGCCACAATTCCTTATTGTTCCATAATTCGCTGTCCTCTTCTCTAAAAACTTGTAAAACACTTATAATAAAAATCAATTAGTAACGTGTAATATAATGTAAACTTTAGGAGAACAAGGACTCTACGTGGTACACAGCTACATCCCTAGCCCTTGAACAGTGCTGAGTATGAAAATGTTCCGTAAATATTTGACTATGTAAGAATGAGTAAGGAAGTTCTTCTTAAATGTATCATTAACTCATTACTTTATGAACTGGCCAAAGTATACAGTCTTTAGTTTTATCTTTTACATTGACTTTGAAATGCCAACTCTAAATAATTTCTTATTTCTCTCTTTTCGCAAAGTTTGGCTTTTCCCATTTTACTCTCAGCACAGTCTCCCATCCTTTGCAATCTCAACAACAACAACAAGGAAGGGGGAGAGAGAACCGGGTATTTTTCCTCACGAGTTCTGCGTTAGAAGAAACTTGTTGTCTCCAGACTAACTACCATATTCAGTACATTATTACCGCCAATTGTTTTCAGTAAAAATCTAATTAACTAACATTCAAATGACTAGAAATTTCAATTAGTCAGTGCTATACAGAGGGTCTCCTTTGGGGGAAGAAAAAAGAAACATATTCATCTTTTAGAAGGAGGTATCTACAGAACTAAGCCTTTATCGTTGACTGACTGAAAAAAGCAACAGGCATGAAATGCAGGTATCGAGAAATATCCTATATGATTAGTTTACATTTAATGTTCTGAACATAATGTTTAAAATAACCTTGAGTTGTTGCAACACCTTAAAATGAACAAACACAAACTTAAATGTTTTTGCTAAACTCAATTCACTATGACAAAATCTGGCAGTGCATTTTAGAAAAATTTGAAACATTGTTTTTTTTAAGGAGGCGGGGAAAGGAAAGAGCAGGGAAATAGTATGTAATTCCTCCTTGGTCATTCAGAAAATCAAAATCAGGCCGGGCACAGTGGCTCACGCCTATAATTCCAGCACTCTAGGATTGCTTAAGCTCAGGAGTTTGAGACCAGCCTGAGTAAGAGCAAGACCCCATCTCTACAAAAAACAGAAAAATTAGCCAGGCATGGTGATGTGCACCTTAGTCCCAGCTACTCAGGAGGCTGAAGCAGGAGGATCACTTAAGCCCAGGAGTTTGAGGTTGCTGTTGAGGTTGCTAGGATGATACCACTGCACTCTAGCTGGGGCAACAGAGCAAAAAACTCTGTCTCCAAAAAACAAAACAAAACTGAAAATTAAATTAATTAAACCCTTCCCCACCCCCAATTCCTCATACAAAGCAGTTAATGTCCAGGATGTTCCCATCGGGCAATCCCCAACTTCTGCTTGGCCTATACCCCAACCTGCCCAGTCCTGCCTGCCTGCTTGCCAGTTCCCCTCCCCCACCAGGCTGCACCAGCCAGGACAGTCATTTGGGTCGGGTCTTCAGTCCCAGTAAAATCAAGGCCAAGTTCCAGGCCACGAGGAGCTGCGATGCCCACTTCCTCACCTCCCGCCGAAAGTCTGTGATCCAGCACCACGGAGCCGACGCTCCTCATGCCTGCCCCCTCTGACCTGCTTTCCCCTAAGGGCCTTTGATGCCCACTCTTCCATGCCTAAAAGGGTCTCCCCACACCCCATCCATCTGTCTGTCCCTCAAGGTCCACCTGCTCCAAGGACACTTCACTGACCACATCATAATTTCTGTACTTACAATAGTGTGTTGGAATAATCTGCTTAAGTGTCTGTATCCCCCACTACACTGGGAGCTCTTAGGGGGCAAGAACTGTGGCTTCCCTCTTACTTCTATCCTCAGCCCACAAGACAATTCCTTATATACAGTAAGTGCCCAATAAATGCCTCAAAATTTACAAATATATCTTGTATGATTAATAACACCAAGAAACACATGTGCATGCATGCACTGAAGAGAACGGACTGCCTGATTCCACGATCATCTTCCCTGGTATTTCGAGGTCTCAGCTAACGCCCTCCTTTTCCTCCTTCGGCCCCAGGGACTGAACCATTATTCACTCTTCTGCCACCAACCTGGTGTCTTTGAATAAGCTTCTCTCTGGTCTGGCCGGTTGTCAGTTAGGGAAATACATGATTTCATATTCATGCCTTCTTTCCCGTCTCTACAGCAAACAAAGGCTTTCAGAGGTAAAACGACTGGAGAACAGGACACAGTGACCCCCCTCTGGAAGCTATTCCTCCATTCCTAAACCCTAAAGGGCATCTGTCTGTTATTCTCTCATCCCAGCTGGGACCCTTTGGGAGCACACAGGATACTGACAGTGGAACCTGCCGCACACAGTAGGTGTTTCTCATCCACTATCTGAGCATTTCTTTTGGGGAAGGCAGGGTGAGAGGCTGCAGTAAAAAGAGTGAGAAGGTACGTGTGTACCACAGAATACTATTCAGGGCTAGAAAGAAATGAGGAGACGGAGGAAATCAAAGCACATCACTAAGTGAAGAAGCCAATCTTTAAAGGCTACATACTATATGACTCCAACAATCTGACATTCTAGAAAAGGCAAAACTATGGGGACGGTAGAAAGATCAGTAGTCGCCAGGGGTCGGAGGAGGAAGGCATGAACAGGTAGCACAGATTTTTAAGGCAGTGACACTATTCCGTATAATACTATAATAGTGGACGCATGTCACTATACATTTGTCCAAACCTGTAAAATGTTCAATACCAAGAATGAACCCTGATGTAAACTGTGGACTTTAGGTGACAATGACATGTCAATACAGGTTCATCAATTGTAACACACGTACCACTCTGGTGCGGGATGTTGATAATAGGGCAAGCTATGTTTGGGTACAGTAGCTACATAGGAGCTCTCTGTATTTGCCACTCAGTTTTGTTGTGAACCTAAAACTGCTATGTTAAAAAGTCCATTAAAAATAAATTTTTTAAAAAGAGAGAGAGAGAGGCAGGCACTGCAGATGCCACTCAGGCAGTGAAGCCAGGGAACTCTCCATGGCGCCCCTGGGGAGGGGTTGGGAGTGACACAAGCCGGTGGGGCCCTGGGAAGCAGCGATGGAGGATCTGGGGTGCTCCCGGGCAGACGGGGATTGCGTGCACGTCTCAGAGCACTGAGGTCGAACATGGGGTGCACACGCAGGGCTCCACGCTGCTAGGACTGACCCTGGCAAGGTGCATCCTCCCCCACTTTTATTCTCACTGCCACCTGACCGTTAGCTTGCCGGCTGCCCCTCCACACTAGTGACTCGGTAACTGCTGCTACAGTGATACGGCCCAGCTAAAGGACGGGAAGAGAGAAGGGGACTTCTTCTAGTGGTAAATCACCTGCTTCTCCTTACCAATGGAAACCCCGTCAGCTGTAATGGAACACCCCAGCTCTGCAGCTAGGAGAGGTAGGGGCACCCCATTTAGGGGACAGGCTCCTAGGAACAACCCACTGGTGACATCCTCCAGCCCTCAAAGCCTGGTTACCTGGGTCCCGTGAGCCAACATGCCACAACATAAAAGTGACAGAAGAGGAATCAAGGTGCGATGTGAAATCTCCTTTGGCCCCTGGCGACCTAAGAAAAATTTCACAAATGAGAGCACAGAGTGGTTCAAGAGGATGATTTCGCTAATCAAGATTAGATACTCAGGTATACATAATGTAGAAATCAGAGACACTCATTTTCTATAAATAAGAACCTGTCACCACTTGTCCTTGATTAGCAGCTATTGTAACCCTCAAAATTCGTCTTTCAAAAGCAAATTTTGCTGCCCTACTATCTCTTAACATGTGAAATCTGGTCCTCATAAGTTTACACCTGATACAGCTTTCAAAAAAGCTAAATCCCTCTTCTCTCTCCTCACATGGCCAACGATTCTTTGCGTATTTGTTATTGCACGTTTTGTTCACAACCAAAACACCTTCCAACAAAGTGTATTTTTGTCAGTGAAACCCCCTCCTGTCCATATACTGTGGAAACTAATTCTCCTTCGCCTTACATCTCTTCCCTTCTGCCCCTGAGCTGTCATCCCAAGTCCCCCCCTCCTTCGCTAAGAAGCTCCCTTTCTCCTGTGGTTCCCCTACTTTTGTGGTTCTCTGAATTTCCACGGGTCCCAGCATAACGTGGCAGCTGTCACAGTGTGCTCTTTCTAACATCCCTTCCACTCACAGCAAGTACCCAGCACCGAGCCTGCGCCAGCTCCCCCAAGGGCAGGGGCATCCTTGCTCTCTAACGCCACGGCGAGTCCTCCACGCCTCACTGCACTCTTCTGCGGAGGCAGAGGCAATGGCACATCGTGATGCAGATACCACATGATTTAAACGTAAATATTTCATATTTTATAAAACTAGTATTTTTAATCGTCAAAAGCATAATAAAGCTGTTTTCACCCAAAAGAAACACAAATTCTATACTTATCAAATAAAGTTACAGCCGCCTGCTGTCTGGTCCCTGTTGCACACGGTAAGGCACAGGTGACCCAGGAAAGGCGCAGCTGGCCTGAGTTACGATTCCTGGTGGCACACAGGTGGCTGGATGACTATGAGCAGGATCCTCCCCACCGGACTCGCTCCCAGGGACAGAAACCAGGACACGAGGGCTCTGATACTCGGGCTCTCACGGTACAGCGAGGACTTTCCACTTGCCATTGTGTGCGCAGGGCTCCCCTGCCCGCCACTCCCAGTACCAGCGTCTCACCCACGGTGACTTAGTCCTTGCTCGCTCTTCGTGAAACATAAAACATATATATCCAAATAGCAACGGCTTCTCCAGGAGTAAGTTTCCTCCACATTCCCCTTTTATTGGGGAATCATTCCGTCATCTTTTTTTTCCCCTCCCAACTCCTAAAATGAAAACCAGAAAATACGGAGCAGTGACCTGTTTGAATCTCTTTACTTGTTGCAGAACAAGTGAAAGCAATTCTCCTGTTCCCTCCCTGCCCCTTGGGCGTGAGATAACCAGCCCACCCCCAGGACCCACCTGCTGAAAAAGATCACCCATGCAGCTGCTGGCCGGAGGGGGCAGGGGGCAACTCTGGGGAGGGGGCAACTCCCCAGACCCCGGGTCCACTGATGTACCCCCGGAAGTAACCAGGGGTTAGAGAAATCATGACTGAAATATAAAACAACTCAGGTAATTATGCAAATTACCTGCCTTACAGTGGGCTTTGACTTTCTAGTTCTGTGCTGCCCAACGTGGGAGCCACTCAGCCACACGTGGCTACCGAGCGCTCAAAGTGGCGTGAGAATGAGCTGAGACACGCAATGAGTGTGAAGTACGTAGCAGGTCTCTAAGACTTAGTACCAGAGGATGTAAAATACCTCATTCACAATTTTTATATTAATTATATTTTAAAAGGTAATTCGATGTACTGGGTTAAATATATTTTTAAAAAGTAATTTCACCTTTTTCATGTGGCTACAGAGAATTTAAAATTATGTATGTGTTTGGTATTTCTAGGATAAGGCTCTTTCTGATTATAATTCCTTTTCACAAAAGCATAAACATATTTCCTGTCAACTCACCATTAATATTATTGCTTGAACATGACCCTAAAATCAAAATTAATTGTACTTTTTTGAATTCTTTTGTATACTTCTCTGAACAATTCCTGCCAGTTTACAGTAATATTTAAATATTTAAGTGTTCTAGTAAAACAATCACGGCTACCTTGAGCATAAAATACCACGTTAACTCCCAACAGAACCCTCCAGATGGAGAGTCAAAATATTTAACTCCTATTTAAAAGGCAATTCCCAATCAGTATTTTTAATCCCACAAATAATCGAATATGCTAAAATTAATTGTCATGGCTTGGGATACTGAGATTTCATTCTATGCAGATGTGAAAATATTCAAATCTACAATTCTACAACAAGACGGGGAGGGCTGGGCATTCTTCATAAACCAGGGGAACAGCCACTCGCCTGCCTTCTATTGGTTTTCAATGGATGAAATAAGAGTCATCTGATTCAGCTATAGCTTGAACACTGATTTTATTTTTAAGGCGAGTCACACAGACACGTGACTCCTTAAGTCCTCTGCAGGTCAGTGGACTTAAGGATGTTTCCCAGCTGTGTCTTCCTAATGGGCAGCAGGCATCATAAGCAGCTGGACTAATTTGGTTAAAAAAAAACGTTCATCAATTTCCACGGACTAAGTAAAACTCTATTATTTATCCCAGTGCTACCAAAAGGTGGTCTGCCTGCATCAGTTTGCAACTGATCTACAATGATACAAGTACCAAAACTGAGAAAAAACAATTGAGAAGTTTCCAAAGAAACTTCTCTAGCAATCTGTCAAAGTAATTTATGTTGCCTGACTCTAATAATGTGCTTGTATTTTGTTTTTTGAAATATTTGATTTTTATTGAATTTTATAAAAGTATATCAGCCTGAAACAGGTAGTAAACTTTCAGATGATTTCGGAAGTACTGATCTAGACCAACCCATCAGAATCCTCACGTTTTGGGGGATTGCTCTCTACATTTGTAGGAGGTAGGGAGTGGCAAGATAAACTGAGAAACGGAGCTGAGACTCTATATTTTTTAGGAGGAAAAAAGCTAAGATTAGGGCTGGGCGCGGTGGCTCACACCTGTAATCCTAGCACTCTGGGAGGCCGAGTCGGGCGGATCGTTCTGAGCTCAGGAGTTCGAGACCAGCCTGAGCAAGAGCGAGACCCCCGTCTCTACCAAAAAATAGAAAGAAATTAATTGGACAGCTAAAAATATAT
>CAUYSK010035629.1:0-18106 GCA_963575035.1 Avahi laniger
GGACAACTCTCCTGGCTAATTGGTTTCCCAAACTTCTATTTCAAAAATTCAAGTCTGGAAGCCAATTTAGAGAAGGCATCTTTCAGTAAGGAATAAGGAGCAAATAGCAAACTCAACAATCTCACTGCCTGGGCCGGGCGCGGTGGCTCATGCCTGTAATCCTAGCTGTCTGGGAGGCCAAGGCAGGCGGATTGTTTAAGCTCAGGAGTTCGAAACCAGCCTGAGCAAGAGCAAGACCCCGTCTCTACTAAAAATAGAAAGAAATTAATCGGACAACTAAAAAAATATATATAAAAAAAACTAGCTGAGCATGGTGGCACATGCCTGTAGTCCCAGCTACTCGGGAGGCTGAGGCAGGAGGATCGCTTGAGCCCAGGAGTTTGAGGTTGCTGTGAGCTAAGATGACGCCACGGCACTCTAGCCCAGGCAAAAGAGTGAGACTCTGTCTCAAAAAAAAAAAAAAAAAAACAAAAAGCCAATGGGATCTTTAAACTAAATTTGTGGACATTTTATTTCTTAACAAATATAGTCTCTATTAAAGCAAATGTAAAATCTTTTACAACAAGGTCATAATCCTTAATCTCACGATCTTGCTAACAGGAATTGTATTGCTGAAGAAAAATTCTTGGCCACACATTCAATATGATATAAGGAGAAACTTACCTTATAATATGTCAATATTATTTGGTTTAATAATGTTGAGACTGAATAAAATGCTCCAGTCATGATACCTAAAATAATAAAGAGAAAATTTTCAGCATGTCATTTACCAGTTCATGAAGTGATGTGGAATGCTACATGACAATTGTGAAAATATAATGTATTTTTTGGACAGTTGACAAAGAAAATTGAAAAACTATTGCCATTTCCTTTCTTTATGTAGACTGATCAATTTAACACCTAAATTTACTAGAGATCTGATAGTACAATTCTGTCCTAATATTACTGTTATTAAGAATTGAGATCTACTGACCATAAATGACATCCTCACATACAACACTGTATATGGCAACCGACCAAGCAGTGGATTGTGTTTTGTTTTGTTTTGTTTTTGAGAAAGGGTCTCACTCTATTGTCCAGTCTAGAGTGCAGTGGTGTCATCACAGCTCACTGCAACCTCAAACTCATGGGCTCAATTGATCCTCCTGCCTCGGCCTCCCAAAGTGCTAGTAGTACAGGCGTGAGCCACCATGCTCAGCCCAAGCAGTGGATTATTTACTGAGCACCTACAATGTATTATACACTGTAGCCAACAAATGTTCAAAGCATAACAGAATCCCTGCTTCAGAGATTTTACCTGTATATTAAAGACTTACTAGGCCATTCGTAAGGCAAAATTAATTTAAAAATACCTAAAAAGAGAATACAAATAGCTGGTTATCAGGAATCATACGACTAGGTTTGAACTTTGGTCTCTCCTTGCATGTGTTGTATGAATTTAGGTAGCCTCTTAACCTGGCTGAGACTTAAGTTTATTATTTCTCTCTCTCTTTATTATTAAATATTTCAAACACATAAAATAGTATAGAGAATAATATAATAAATACCCTTATTTATCACCCAGATTTGGCAAACATTTACATTTTGCCATCTTTGCTTCAGATTCATTTTTTAGACTTTTCCCAATCCTATTCTCTCTTCTTTCTCAGAGAAGGGAATCCAGGTTGCAGTCTCCATGAGAATCTAACGACCTAACGCCTGATGATCTGAGGTGGAACCCAGGCAGCGACACCAGCCTCCTCCCCATGAAAAAACTATCTTCCTCAAAACCCATCTCTGGTGTCAAAAAGGCTGGGGACCCCTGCTCTACAAGAACTCAGAAAAGAAGATAGACAGCACTCATCTGTTTGAGAACTATTTTTTTTTTTAATTTTAAAAGCAAGTAAGAGGCATCTGAATTTTTTGCTTTTAGTTCAAAATTTAAGTTCATGATTATGCTATAATTATTTTTATAAAGTTAACAACCAATCTCATTAAAGTTCACACCACTGGGCTAAATGAAAAGAATCCACAGTGCTCAAAGATTTATATAGACATCAAAGAAAATACAAGAAGACCACTTACCATAACTGATCAACAGAAGGACAAAAGGAATGTTTTTAAACAAATTTCTGATTGATTTCTTATAGGAGTACTCTTCAGGGGGACTGTCGCGAAGAACCGCTTGAGCCTGACTTGGTGGATACTGAGGTTTTTCTTTGAAAGCTGAGAATATACATGAAAAGGATTATATATAATTAATGTATATGTAATATTTTATTATATATGTAATTAATTATATGTATCTTTTAAGTGAGCAGACAAAATTCAGTTTAAGTTTAAAAAGGTACTGAAAGTCTTTTATGATGAGGTTTTTTATTTTCATGGATTTCTAAGTGAAGAATAGTTTGGTATTATCAGCTCAGTCCTCTGAAACAGTCAAAAACTCAGAAGATTTGGCCAGCTCATATAAATGAATTGCAAAACCAGCAGTAATATGCCACGACGTTGCCCATTGATTATTCCATTTTTACTTAAGCAAAATTAATTTTTACTACATCAAATAATCCACAATTCTATTTTAAAATTCAGTTCATTTTATAGGTAAACATCAGATATGAAGAAGCCAATATACTATTGACCTTTTAGAGGTGTCTTGGGTTAATAACTATTTTAAAATCTGAAATTTGATATAAAGTTTATCATCTGATCCAATTACATCTCGGGACTGAAAAGGTCCAGGTGGATCCACTGACGCAGAGCGAGGTCTTTCTTGCTTACTCACTAGAGCTGCATATGGAAAGTATAGGATAAAGCTAAGAGACATAAAAGTGTAATATCTGGTGTCTGATACTGTAAGTTTTAGCAGTGTCCATTTCTAGTTAAGACATTTCACTGCCTTCTCAGCCAGACATCTAGAGACTACTATTGCTGGGCAGAAAAGGATCAACCAGCACTTCCTGCAAAAGATGGTTTGGGAGAGATTTCTACAGGTTAGGCTAACCAGAATTCAAGATTAATTTATAGAAAGAATGAACTTCCAAAAGCTGCTATGTCAGAAATTAAAATCTAGTTTTTGTATTGACTCAAAATTTTTAACTACTGACTCAAAAATTTTAACTACAATAGAAGGAAAATACTGTATTTCATTGACTCTAAGATACTCTGATGTTTATACTCAATGATTTTGCCAGGTATCAGTAAAAAGTTTTCACATAACCGTGTCTCTACTACCACAAATGTTAGATGTCATTATTAAAAGCATCTTGATTTCAGAGATTTCATTTTAAAAAGTAAACCTTAGAATTGATGAAATAGGGTAAATTCAAAAAGAAAAAGAAGATAAATGGATTTCAAAAAAAGGAATATTTTCTGGAAGATTAGAATTTCTTCTTTATCTTTCTCTCTTTTCCTTTCTTTCTTTCTTTAATATTGGCTATTTCTTTATTCCAGCAAGGAAGGCCTGCTTTGTAGTTTGAAAGTGGGTTAGATCTGATGGACCTGTCTGTCAACTGGAATCAACTGGAAATTTAAAAATAATACAGGTTTTGAGATTCTACCCAAGGTTTCATGAATCAGAACCTCCAGGATGGAACCTGGGAATTTATATTAAAATAAGTAAAACTCCTCAAATGCTATCAAAAGCCAGGCAAGTTTGAGAACAACTAGGAAAGAAAGAAATGACCCTTACAACTTCCATGACATACCATAATTCTTTAATTCTGTTTGCTGCTAAAAATAAAAAATTAAAGTTCTTCGCTGACCAAAATATCAAACTAAAACATACTTTTTTTTTCTTGAGACAAAGTCTTGCTCTGTCACCCTTGCTAGAGTGCAATGGTATCATCACAGCTCACTGCAACCTCCTGAGCTCAAGCAATCCTCCTGCCTCAGCCTCCCAAGTAGCTGGGACTACAGGTATGCACCACCACATCCAGCTAATTTTTCTATTTTTTGTAGAGACAGTGTCTTGCATTTGCTCACACTGGTCTTGAACTCCTGACCTCAAGCAATCCCCCACTTGCCTTGGCCTCCCAAAGTGCTAAGATCACAGGCATGAGCCATGGCACCCAGCCACACACTTCTATTTTTATAGATCTCACAACTAATTCAAGAGGAGACATAACTCATATAAGTATTTACTTTTTAATATCCTTACATTAGAGGACTGGTAGACATAAAACATTTAAGTTGTTGCAATTCTTCCTCTTCCTTTCACTCTATATGATCTTTGCACTGTTAGGATGTCTGCTGTCCTTTCCTGAAAGCCTCTTTGCATCCTAGTTAGATAGGAGATATCTGTTTTTATTAACGGTGGCAATACATAACTCACACAGTTGTAAAACAAAGTTTCAGAATGTAAAAATTATGCTTACAGGTCATGGATATTTATGAATCTTACCTCTACTTATGTTTTTATTTACTATGGTAAAATAAGTCTAAATGGCCTAAACCTGAACTCAAATGCAAAAAATGAAAATAATTCTTGCCAGTATTTAACTCCACTGGATTTATTTTCTGAATACAAGTGTTATCTTTTGGTTTCAGACAGTCAGTCTTTTGGCAAAAATCAAGCCCTTATCTTATGTTGCAGTAAGGTCAAACTTAAGTCTATATGAAGAAAAAGAAGAACAAAAAGCCATTGGTTTATGCCAAAATGCTACTTTGAAAGGATGAAATATGGCTTCTTCTTCCTCTTTTGAAACTGAAACATAAAGCTTCTGCTGTCTTCTCTTCTCCCCACCAAAAACTTGCACCAATAAAATAACTACCAGTTATTCTCCATCCCTGGCATTAGGCATATAAAGTAGCGACAGTGTTCTCGAGCACCACATTCAAACTCGTCGTCCCACAACGAATAAGTAGCAAATCTATTAGTGCTGTTTAGGGCCACTTGTACTTTTCAAAATCAAGTTATAACATTATCTTTTGATTTCATTACTTGTCCTTGTGTGATTCAAGCAAATATTGCACATATTACCTTATTTTAAGAAAAATAAAAGTTTGAATCCTGCTCTATGACTTGGGGGAAGTCAATTCCTGTCCCTCCACTTTAGCTTTCTCATCCATAGAGTGGAAATAACAATAACAAGCTGTTATGAGGATTAAATGATATAATATATGCAAAAGAATGTTGTAATTATCGAGTGTGACACAAAATACGTTGTCTTTTTAAAGAAATATTTATTTTAAATAATCAGAAACTTTGCCTCAGGAGTGTGAATTCTTACAGACTAAGTAAAATGTATTTTTCTTGAAAGTTTACAGCCTATAGTCTTCTTAAATTGTTAAGAATCAAAAATAAAATTATGCATACATATGCTTAAGTACATGTTAAGTATGAATATTAAGTATGAATATCAAATAATTTTATTATGATTACTTTTAGTTTCTGTCATCCACTAATCTTAGTAAATCAAGAAAGGATTTTAATTGACACACTTGAGTTAAATGACATAGTTTACTGCTGTTCTGCACAAAAACAGTTTTTAAATATGCCGGCATTACTGCTTATGGAAGAAGAATTTGAATTGGAACAAAAGCAAGGCTAAGTAAAAATTAAAATGACATGTATTTATATATAACATTTTATATATGGAGTTAGATTGCCTAGGCTTAAATCTGACCTTCAGTAATTACTAACTGTGACCTTGGGCAAATTAGATTTATTCAAGTTCTGTGCCCCAGTTTCCTCATCTATAAAATAGGAATGATAATAATGGAAACATCCTCACAGGATTACAAGAATTAAATGAGATACGATATGTAGCATGCCTTCAAACATGTTTGGCACATATCAACCAACCAAATGTTAGAGGCTATAATAGAGTTCTCCCAATAGGAATGGGAGATTAGTGTGAAATTCAGTGGGGTTTGGGTAAATTTCTAGAAATGCTAGATAGATTACACTCACATGTAAACTACATGAGGGAAGGGGACAGAGTTACATGGCATGACCTTTCAAGACAGTATTTTAGGAAGACTGAGTATCAATTTAGTACATGTTATATTCCTGAATACTTCAACAAAACTAAATTATAAGAATTTGGTTGGATTTCCAAAGTAATTATTAGTAGAATTTAGAGGGAAGTAGGATCATCTCTTAGTAATTAACGAACTTTAAGTATTTTTTAAATAATCCAAATTTTCCTCAATAATAAATACTTCAGTATGAGAAAAACAAGTAGATTTTCCATTTCAATGTTACAATTTCCAACTTAAGACTTTCATATCGTAACTGCATATTATCTTGCTTTTATACTATGCCTGGTATTGTAAGATTAAAATTATAAACCACTAAACAAAACTTGACAAAGAGCCCTTTTTTTCTATTCCAGTTTTTTCCCATTTCCCCATCTCTAGTTCTACTCTCTACCCATAAGCCATGAGTACATAAATAATTAAGTATACAAATAGCCCTCTCTTTTAATTTTTCAAACAACACAGAGTGATATGCCAATGGTCACACCTATTATTATTGTTCTTTGTCTCTCTTCTTTGACAAATAAAAATATATTTGTAGCAATTTAAACATATATACACATGCCATATATATAATTTCATATCTATAGATATCTCATATGTAATCTATTACTCTCACTTCTTCTAAAGAGACAATTGAAGATTAAAAAAAAAATGAAAACCAGAATTTATGTGAAAAAAAAATAAGCAATCAACGGAAAGAGAATTTTGTATTTTAAAAATCCCTATTGCCAATGGAAGGGCCATTTATGCAAAATGTTTATAAACACTATTTCCTATTTCATCTAGCAAATCAGATATGGCTACCAGAAAAGCATATTTAAGTCTTCTTCTTTTTTTTTTTAACAATATAGATTTCTTTCAAAACTTTGTTAAACTAAACTAAAATAGTGCCCAGGTCATTTGTCCTTTTTGAGTAGTCTGGACACAGCAAATATGCCACTCTCTGACTAACTGAAAACAAAAACCAACATAAGCAGATCGGACATGTCAGAATACTCCATATGCTACCAAGAGAACATTTTTTCATTATCTTAAAGGAAATTATGTGGGCTGAGATTCATCTACCAAGGCAGTTTCTACTGAAACATTCTAGAGTCTTCAGTATACGTTTCTTTGAAAACTGAGGATTTCATATCTGGAGATCATAAAATAGGCATTTTTCATTACTATTATAACCACAGTCAAAATATACAAAATTTTAAAACTCCAGCGATAATGCAATTTAATTATAAGTATTTTTGTTTGTTTGTTGTTTTTTTTTTTTAGGCAGAGTCTCACTCTGTTGCCCGGGCTAGAGTGTCCATGGTGCCAGCCTAGCTCACAGCAACCTCAAACTCCTGGGCTCAAGCAATCCTTCTGCCACAGCCTCCTGAGTAGCTAAGACTTACAGGCATGCGCCACCATGCCCGGCTAATTTTTTATATATATTTTTAGTTATCAAGCTAATTTCTTTCTATTTTTAGTAGAGACGGGGGTCTTGCTCTTGCTCAGGCTGGTCTCGAACTCCTGACCTCGAGTGATCCATCTGTCTCGGCCTCCCAGAGTGCTAGGATTACAGGCGTGAGCCACCGCGCCTGGCCTAATTATAAGTTTTAATGATGAAAAGACAGCTTTTCAACTTTATAGTTCCTTTCCTCTTCAAATCAATTTACATATATTGAGTGTCTAAAGGGCAATATTCATTGCAGTTATGTTAGCAGCTATATTACTTAAATAAACCCTACCTAGCCTTTTCCCTGAAATCAAAACTGTTTCCCATTAAAAATAAACTTAAAAAAGCAGACCTTCCCAAAGCTTCTTCCAAACTGATGATGGCTGCTTGCAGTTGATTTTGACTGACTGCTTCAAGAGACAGGCCCCGACGAGAGGACTCAGTGACGAAGGGTGGCAGCCGTGCTTTGCTGGAATGGCCTAACAAGCAGATAGTTGCCACAGTTTGAAATTCTGCTGAACAGCTTACTACTGCCCAGGATCATTCACGGGGCAATATTTTCAGATCCAGTTAATTGTTAAATTGGGGATCCTTTGGAGGATTTACCATGAAAAGGAAGACTGCAGCCTGTTTGCATCACTTCAAAGCATGACAAGAAGTTATTTCTGGCTAGGTAGGCATAAGATGCAGACCATGTACATGAATATGGGAGGAGGAGGCAGGTAAGATGTCTGAAACCAACAGTTATCAGGAAGAAACGTTAGTAGGGAGATAAATTAGATGAATTAGTCTTCAAATCCTGTACAGTATTAAAATAGATAATAGTGGATCATAACACATCGCTGGGACTATAGCATTCATTACCTGACCAAAACAGTGCGTGGCAAGAATGCAGCAAGCAAATGCTATTTGAGATACTATCAATACAAATTTTCAAATTTTTGTCATGCATTTATCTAAGCTATAGGGAAAATAATTCACTTACCGATTACTGTCAAAATAAATAAAAGTGTGGCAACAGCTGATGTTCCATAAAACATGGTGCTGATATTACAAGCCAGGATGTTTGTGTCATTCTGTGTGTTGGGCACTAAAACAGGTGGTAGCAAAAAGCCAATTGCAGTGCCAAGCTGTAAAATAAATAGTACTGTTAACAACTATTCTCATTACAAAAAAAAGTAAATACTGGCAATTAATAGAACATAAAGAGGACAGCTAGTGTTTATGTTTTAATGTATTTGTTACTACTGTACTGTTAAAGAGAAATTGCTGACCAATGTCTTTCCTATTTAAAACACATTTACTGAGATCCTACTATCTGAATGATGCTGCTGTAAAGTTGTGTAAGATACATTCCTTGACTTTTAGATGTTCACCGTCAAAAAGGGGAATAAGGGTATGCAAAATAGGTTTAAGAGAAAACAACCTACAGAAGAGTACTTTGGAAGGGCACCTTGTATAGACTCAGGATTCAGGAAAAGTTCATGGGGAAGCAAAGATCTGAATAAGAAATTGGAGTTACCTAAGAGAAGGAGAAATGTTCCAAATCAAAGGAACATTATGTACAAGGCCAGGAAGGAGAGACCATGACCTTGTCAGAAACTAAGTATGCACAGTTTGGCACAGAGCAGAGAAAGAGTATGTGTGGGGTTGGGGACTGAGCAGAGAGGTGAATCAAAAGAGCTGGCAGGAGGCAGAGATGGAAGGTCTCACATGTGACCTTAGAGAGTTTTTGAATTTCATCCACAGTAAGGACAAAGGAAGCCACTGCAGGGTGTAAGTTGGTGCCCAGAACAGATCTGCACACTATAAAGATCATACTGGATGAATGGAGAATAGAGGGAAGAGAGCAAAAACTGCAGATAGGGAGGTAAGTTAGCAAGCTCCAGGTGAGAGCTGCGGGTGGCCCAAGCTACCATGGTGGCAGTAGAGGTGAAGGGAAATGAGCTAGGAGACAGTGAACTAGGCAGATTTTGAGTGGTGGGTTCCTATGAGACATCCAAGTAGAATATCCAGCTGGCCAATATCTATATTAGTCTGAAACTCATTCATTTATTCAACACATTTTTATAGAGAGCCTAAAATACGTCAGGCACTGTAATAAATGCTGGTGATACAGTTGCATACATTCAGACCACATGCCTATTTTCATAAAACTTACAATCTAATGGTAGGGACGGGAGATGAGTACTAGATAAAAATTAACATGTAATCACACAAATATGTAAACAATAAACATGAGACAGGGATAAGTGCTATATGGAGAATTACAGCATAATGATGTAATAAGAGAGTGAAGGGCAACTCTAAATGGAATCAAGAAATGCCACTGAATGAGATTTAAAATGAATTTAAACTGAGAGATAAGTTACAAAAAGAATGTAATCATGCAATTCCAGGAAGAAGAACATTCCAGGCAGAGGGAATGCTTCTGCAAATGCCCTTAAGCAAGTACAAGCTTACCATTGTTTGAGGAACCAAAGAAGACATACCAGTAAAGTTTTGTATTACAATTCAGAGTAAAAAGTTTATATTTTAAGTACTATAGGAAATCACTGGCAAGTTCAAAAAGCAGAGCAATGACATGATTTGATCTATGTTTTAAAAGGTTCTCTCTGGTTAGAGACGTGGCAGTATAGATGGGTAGTTAAAAGCTAGGATTCAGGAACCAGATAGACTTGAGTGTGAATGTGGCCACCAACTAGCTGTGACCTTTGGAAAATAATTTCATCCCTTCAAGTCTCAGCTTCTGTATACACAAAATGGGAAGACTGATAGTTCTTACCTGACAGTATTAAATTGAATGACACAATGCATGTTAAGCACTTGGCGTGTCTCCAGGCTCTTAGTGAGTGCTCAATAAAGTTGAATATTATTGTGAATGATCACTTCATAACCTAGGCTGAAAATGCAAAGTTGGGAGTCATGAGCAACTGTACAGCTATTGGAGCCAAGAAAGGGATGAGAACACCAAGCAGAATGTAGGAAGAAGGCCCAGAGGTGTGCATTTTGAGGGAAGTTTTCCTATGAGTAAATGTTTCCATTTATTATTCATAAAATAGATTGTCCATAGATATGTTGTTAATATTTTTGTCATGCTCGATGAAGTATTAATCTTGAATATAATTTAGTAAAGGTAAAATAAGAACACAGCTCCTATCCAGACAAGCAGATGTAACCAACTAAAGTATCAGTCATAAATTATTTTGGATACATAACAACTATAGTTCAAACTACCCCTTCCTCTGTACTTTTAGATAAAGGAAATAAATATAAAGCAATAAGCAAGTATAGTTAGTCTTTTTATGTATTTTAAATAAATCTGACTGTGATCTTGAGGTTAGATCCAAGTAAGAAGGTAACAATCTTTCGTTACATAACTACACGTAGCAATGTAAGCATAGAGAGAACTGAAGTTTTTGGTATACAGATTTTTAACTAGATTCCCCTCCAGCTGAGGGGATACAACTTACAGAGAGTATCATAGGACTCCTTATACAGAAATTAAATTACAGTAAAAGAATCAGTCTGCAATTTAAAAAATACACAGAACATTTTATCTAGAAATGCAACTGGAATTTCAACCTATGGTATTAGGAAAGACTAGGTAATTCCTTAATGGAGACTTGGCAAAGTAAGCCACTCTTTTCCAATGGTTCCCTTATGTGTGATTTGTCTTGCATTGTCTTACTGTTAAAAAATCGGTAATTGGAGTCGGTAATGCCGTGAAGTCCTTATCACCAGCAGAACATTTAGAATTCTTTTTTTTTTTTGGAGACAGGGTCTCGCTCTGTTGCCTGTTGCCTGCTAGAGCACAGTGGCGTCAGCCTAGCTCACAGCAACCTCAAATACCTGGGCTCAAGTGATGCCCCCGGTCTGAGCGTTCAAAAGTGTTAGGATTACAGGCGTGAGCCACCGCACCCGGCCCTAAACTTGTTTTAAAAATTCTATCCTTACAAAGAAATTTAAAATGCTCTTTAATCAAAGCGTGCCTCTTAACTTACGGCTACTCATCTCCTCTCTTTCATTTATAGACAAAGGCCTCCTGAGGCTTCATCCATACAGGCCACGAGAGCCTATATGAATTTTTCTGGTCCTTTAAGGATCCGACTCTCACCTATCACGCCAGGCCTTACCTGATTGCCCAGCACGGCGGTGGCACAAGCTGTGGACACTTCTTTGGGCCCAAACCACACGGAGGCAATGCGGGAGGGCAAGCCCAGGATGAACACCTGGGCCACGGAGCAGAGGCACTGGCCCAGCATGGTGACCCAGAAGAGATGCTGCCGCACACTGCCGCACTTGATCCAGCTGCCCAGGCAGTTGAGGCCGGAGCCCAGCAAGGCGGTGAGCCGCAGGCCTCTAGTGTCCAGCAGCCAGGTGGCCGGGAAGATGAGGGGCACGTAGGCCAGCATGTACACCATGGACAGCCAGTCGATGTGCAGCAAGGAGACGCCGTAGAAGCCCTGGAAGACGTTGCTGATGATGCTGTACTGGATCCACTGAAAGGCGTTCACCAGCGAGTACAGGCTGAAGATCAGGAGGACCAAAAAGCGCCGCGTGGAGAGCGCGATCGGGGGCAGCAGGGTGCCCTCGGCCTCCGGGGTCGCCTCTCCCGGGCCCGCGGGCAGCAGCCGGGCCTGGGTCTCCTCTTCCGGGGCCAGCGGAGTCTGCGGCCCGCCCAGGGCTCCCGCGCCGGCTGCGGGGCTGTCCCGGGGGAACCCATTCAGGGGCAGGCAGCCGGCTTTGGGTCCGTTCTGCGGCTCCACGCTCTCCTTCCCTGCGGGCGCGCCCCTCGGCACCAGGAGGTACCCCTTCGCGAGCGGGTGCCCGGGCGCCACCGTCGCCCCCTCCTCATCGTCCGGCCGCGCCATGGCCCAAGGCTTCCCCGCGCCGCCTCGCGCCCCCGGCCCCGCACCCCGCGCCGAGACCCCGAGGTCCTCCCGGAATCCCACCCCCCTCCCCCCACGGCCCGCCGCCCCTTCCCCGGAGGTGCGCCCGGAGAACCGCAGCCCGCGCTGCCCGGTGCGCAGGTGGAGGAGTCGCGCCCTCGCGCCACCGCCGCGGGTCCCTCCGTGTCGGGTCCCGCCCCGAGAGCGGCGCGTCAGCGCGACGACGGTCCGCGGGCCAGTGAGCGGGCGCCCTCGCCCGGCGCGGGAGCCAATCGTGCAGTTGCCGGGGGGAAGGCCGGGAGGAAGCGGGGCGAGGAAGGCCACCGGGGCGCCTTTGTGCCGGGAAGCACTGCGGGACCCGGGTTTCTCCGCACCTGGGGGTGGGCGGAGGCGGCCGGCGGACGGGACAGCTCGGGCTGGGAGGGGCGGCAGGAACCGAGCGGGGGAGACAAAGAGGCAGGCAGCACCCTCGCCACCAAGAAGGGCTCCCCAAAGGCGCCGTCCAGTGCGCAGGCTTCTCGCCCCAGCACCGCTGTCCGCCTAGGTGGGACCTTGGCTTTGGAGCAGACAGGACCCCGTTTCATAAATTCGTGCTATCTCGGCAGAGGAAAAAGGCCAGAAAGCGTTCCAGTCCAGCTAGAGAAAGATTTCTTGGGAAATCTGCCCTTGGGAAACCGGAATTCCATCCCCCGCCCCCACACACACAACCCCCCCAACCCCGTCCTCACCCCGCTGACTTCAGGAGGCGACGCAGACGAGCCGTGTCCGCCCCCTTGGACCAACACATGTCGTTCGTAGTTACTGGACACGCATATTCAGGGCTGTTCAGCGGGTTCCAGGTACCAAACTTGTTTTGAACGGTATATGCCAGACATTGCCTCGGGCTCTGGGGAATTAAAAAAAAAAGGGAGAGACATATTTTCTGTTCTCCAGAGCACATGTAGCCTTGAAGGACTTCCTGAACTAGAGAAAACGTCAGCCCTGCTGCTCCTTAGGAAACTGTATATGAAAAAGTATTCATTATTAGAGTGAAAATGAAACTAAGTCTATGCAGTACAGGGGTTCTCGCTATGGATTTAATCTTTTTAAGTGCTGATCTCTAGAACCCTAAAACCTTGTACACCTTTTTATTGCCTCTTATATTATTATTTTGGTCATGTATAGAGCATATCAGGCAGCTCTCAGTACAGGTGAAATGCGACATGTCCTAAACGCTAATGACTCTGTGCATTATAATGTCTCCCTTGCCCACCTTGTATAAATTGCCACACACCCCCATCCCTTTATCTTGCTTTTTTCTTCTGCTTCTTAGCGTTTAACACCATCTAAAATGTCTTATATTTACTTTTTTTTTCCTCTTTTTTCCCCCTCCCTCCCCACTGGAATGTAAGCTCCATAGGGACAGGGCTGAAAGTTGTGTTGCGTTTTGCTGCTGGTGCTATTTTCCAAGAGTCTGTAAGAATACCTAGCACATAGTTTGTGTTCAATAAATATTTACCGACTGAATGCAACTAATGAGCATTGAGTTACTAGTGAATATTTTAAATAATTACTTGCTTTGTAAATAAACCCATTTCTTTTAAAAAAAATCTTTTAAATTTTCCCTCCAAACATGATTTACTAAACATTGATTAGATTACTGAGCTATGTTCTCTGAATGAACAAAAAATAACTAAATGTGGAATCCAAAGGACTTCAGCCCTAGTTAAGAAGTTATTGTATCGATTTCTAAAAAATGAACTAATTGCATTGCTTAATATTCATAAAGCTCAAGCCTATAGTCCCAGCTACTTGGAAGGCTGAGGCGGGAGGATCTCTTGAGCCCAGGAGTTCAAGTCCAGTCTGGGCAACATAGAGAGACCCCCATCTCTAAAATAAATAAATAACTTTTAAAAATCAGCACAATTTATTATTAAATATTCATAGCCTCTTTTTTTTTGTCCTTTTATGTACCATGCAACCTTCTACATAGCTCAGAAAAAACCTATTCAGAAAGGAAATCCAGTGGGTTGAATTTTAAATGGATCTTTCTTTGCTTGCTCCAGCCATACATCCATTCCAGATGTTCACAGTAAACACTCAGATATTTGCAAACTTCCCCTTATCCAGTGGGGGCTGGAGATCATCTTGTGTCAGATCTGATGGTCTGATAGGGTGGCTCCCTGAATGTACTCCTACAGAGAGGCCATTCTTTCTGATTGTTTAGGCTCCTCCTGTTTGTTTAGTTATTTATTTTTGAGACAGGGTTTCGCTCTGTCGCCTGGGCTAGAGTGCAATGGCGTCTTCATAGCTCACTGCAACCTCAAACTCCTGACTCAAGCGATTTTTCTGCCTCAGCGCCCCCTCTCCCTTTCCCCGCTCCCCAGTAACTGGTACTACAGGCACACCCCACCTCACCCAACTAATTTTTTATTCTTTGTAGAGACAGGGGTCTTGCTGTTGTCTCAAACTCCTGGCCTCAAGAGATCCTCCTGCCTGGGCCTCCCAGAATGCTAGGATTAAAGGCATGAGCCACCACACCCAGCCCTCCTTCTGTTTAGAGATCATTTGTCTTCTCTTTGTCCTCAGCAAGAAGGACCAGGTTGGGAGTTCCCTGGGTATCCTGGACAGCCAGTCAGCTCCTGATTTTCCTCCAGATTTTCACCAGCTGGTGCCTGTGCTACTTTTGTCCCACCTTCTCATGTGCCTTAGCTGCACATGACAAAGCTCTGTATCTGACTCTGTCACCATCTACCTGGAGGGTACCACCAAGTGGGTGTAGAGGAGTGGGGAAAGGAATCAGATCTAGAGATGGGCTACCTGGGTTTGAATCCCAACTTCAGCACTCACTAGCTGTGTGACCTTGGGCAAGTTACTTAGCTATTTTCTAACGGGATTATAGGATCCTGCTTTGTAGGATTGTTATGAGGATTAAATGATTCAACAATACCTGGCACGTGGTAGGCATTCTCAGTTAAAGTTAGTAAGGTGATTAAGTGTAGCAGTTAAGGATTCAGGCTTTGTAGCCAAATGGCTTGGGTTCAAGTCCTAGCTCTTTCACTTTCTAGCTGTATGAACGTGGACTAGTATTGTGTGTGTGTGTGTGTGTGTGTGCGCAACTGTAAAGTGAGAACAATACTTTTCATGAGATTGTTGTGAGAAACAAACGGCTAGTAAATATAAAGCACTTAAATGATGCCTCACCTTTGATCTATACTAGTACTCAGTAAATGTTACCCATCCCTGTTATTAAAATGTCAACTCATAACTTTGTGTTTCTCATAGGCATATCTCTTTGTTGTGTTATCTTAGATTTGACCCCATGTTGTCTATTTAAGCCTGTTCAGATCCTCCTGGAGTTCTTCCAAACACTTTTGGACTGGATTTATGATTGTAGGGCCCATCCCTAGAGGGTGCTGTCAGGCCTGCCCTAAAGGGCAGCTCAGAGTGGCATATCTCAACTATCCCTTGTCTAACAGGAGGTAGATGTCTTACTGTGGGAGGTGACTGACAGGTGAATAGACCCCCATGTGACGTATCTGGACAGCCAATAGATGATCATCTATGTCAGACAGGTGTGTTGTAGATAGGATTCCTACACACTATAAAAAATTGATCTATGTGAAATCTAATATTTCTTCGACTTTAAGTTGCTATGACTTAGGAAAAGTAAAATAATATATTTCTAATGAAAGGATTAGACAACATTCATATGCCTATTTCAGCAAAGTTCCATAAAGTAAAGAAAGGAGTAGAGAAAAGATAAAAGCTCAGCAGTACTCTTTGTAGTGCTAAGCCATTCTAATTCCTTAACATCACCCTCTCTCTCTTGAGGCTTCAGTGGTGGATACTTATTAGCCAATTTAGACATGAGTCATACTTCATATCGTATGTCTGGATGTATGACATAACGTGAACCTTAATCTCCATCGGAGAGGGCATTTCTGTGAGCATCACTTGGCTAGAAGTCAAGATGAGTTGAGCTACACAATGGGTGTGGCATAACAGATTGGAGAGATATGAATAAGTAACAGGTCAGTGATACAGATCTGAACAGCATCCAAGAGTAAAGGTCCAAGATGTTAACAGGAGTGATGTGGCTGTTCCTGAGCAAAGGTTCTTATAGTTTAAGAGCTTCAGAGGTTAAGATGAAACCAGAACAATTCTATTGGATGTCCGATCCATGGTGTTCCATGGGGAGGTGGGTAGATTGGGGCAGCCTTGCCTTCAGTTTGCACACACTAGCGCCAGCCTCTGGCCACCTGAGCAGCAGAGGCTATGCTGCTCTACTCAGTGGAAAGATCAAGGTGGGAATGGAGGGGTGGAGGAGAGGGCTAGAAATCAGAATCCTCCTGTGTATGTACTTATTATATTCCTAGAAAAAGAGTCCCAGGATTTTTTCTCCTGTGTGTTTTCATCTTGCTTCCTCTTGATCCATGCCAGTTGAGGTCATCAGTACAATAAAACCAAACTGATGGGATGGGAGCAGATTATTCTGCCATTTTTCTAGACCTTTGAGTTACACATCAAGACTGGGACTGGGAACACCTCCCAAACTTAGTTTGGAAGTGCATTTCCTGGGCAGGGGGAGAGGAGACTGAAAGTGATCACTCCACACTTGTTTGACCTGTCTATGAGGTTCTCAGTTTTCCCAGCTCTGTGATCACCAATGACTTTGAAATTGCCAGTGTAACCAAGCTTCGTCATCCCAGTTAGAAACTGGACAATGACTCTGGAGCACGGCCTACCAAGAACTTGGCATTGGGTCTCTTTTTGGCATTCCAGCACATCATTATGGTGACACGGAAAGGTGGTGGAAACCATGTGTACACTTTGTCAATATACTGGGGATTTAACTGTGTAGTGGGCAGAGCCTCCTCCTACAACAGCTCCAGGAATTTGCTGAAGCAGATCCTGAAATTCCTGTCTGGCTTAAAATTTGCCTACTGAGTCATGCAAGCATAACCAATGTCAAATCACAACTAAGTTTTCCATGTCATATCTTATTCTTACTGCTTTTGGCATGAGTTAATTGATCAGATTAGCTAGTTGATATGTTGGCTTTAAAGAAAACAGATGCAGAATGACAAATTTAAAAAAAAAAGAGGCAAGATAACCTGAGATTTCTGTTCACACATTTACCTGCAACTGCTCCCCAGTCCCCAGCCATTGTCATTTTATTTTTGTTTGTTTTTTATATTGAGGGAGGCTTTTGTGCTCAAGAGGATAAAAAAAGAAAACCTGGTAACTTGCGTTTAAATCACTATTTAAAGTTGTTCCTCGCCAGTGCTGTGGCTCACGCCTGTAATCCTAGCACTCTGGGAGGCCAAGGCAGGAGGATTGCTTGAGCTCAGGAGTTTGAGGCCAGCCTGAGCAAGAGCGAGACCCCGTCTCTACTAGCAATAGAAATAAATTAGACAAACAACTAAAAATAGAAAAAATTAGCTGGGCACGGTGGCGCGTGCCTGTAGTCCCAGCTAGCCGGGAGCCTGAGGCAGGAGGATCGCTTGAGCCTAGGAGTTGGAGGTTGCTGTGAGCTAGGCTGATGTCATGGCACTCTAGCCCGGGCAACAGAGTGAGACTCTGTCTCAAAAAAAAAATAAATAAATAAATAAAGTTGAACCCCTGAGCTCCAGCTATCCTCCCGCCTTGGCGCCCCAGGAAGGTAGGATTACAGCGTGAGCCCAGCCCCCACCTCCCTCCTTCCTAAGTCAGGACTGGAGCCCAGAGACCTCTTCTGACCCTCATAGCGCTATCATCACCACGCACTGAACTCTTCCTGGCAATGTTACCTAGCTCTTCCTTTACATTTTTTATTCTTTATCTAGATCTGAGCTTC
>CAUYSK010035633.1:0-31582 GCA_963575035.1 Avahi laniger
GGAATTGTCTTCAGTGGAGATCGGAAGATTAGAATCACCACCTGTAGTTGAACAGGAATTGCCTGAAGCTGGAACCCACTCTTTAAAAGCTCTGTATTTCTGCTTATTATCAGGATGATGGCATTTCAGACAGGAGTCTCAATCCTCCTCATTTGCTGACAAATTAATAAACTTCTCTTTCCTTCTCCTCAAACCACTTGTTCTTGTTCATCTGATGCAGCCTCAAGGATAAGTGCCAAACTTTTGGTAACAATATTGTAGGGGAGGAGATATATTTTTCCTCACCTATACTTTGAGTTTATGGCTAAGGCCCCTATAGCAAAAGACAGAGAAAAGCATACACATTTATTTAATATAAGTTTTACATGGCACAGGAGCCTTCATAATGAAATGATGACCTGGAGAAATAGTTGAACTTGTATATTTTTATGCCAAATTTGATGAAGAAGTGGGTAGTCACAGAGAAATAGGATTTGACAATGGGGATATGATTTAATGGTAGTAAATTGGGGGAAACTTAGCAAGGTCTATTTGTTCAGATTGTTCTCTATCATAACAGAGGTAAAGGTCTGAAAAAGGACTACAAAATGTTTTATGAGTTGTTTCTTTTTTTTTTTTTTTTAATATGAGTTGTTTCTTTAAACTGCCCCCCACCCTTTTTGGGATTTAAAACCTGCATTCCTTCCCAAGGCCAGTAATCAAAGGGGCAGAAAAATGTTATTTGCTGTTTGTTTTCTAGTATTTTTAACCACAGGAGATGACTCAGCAGAATTGTCAAGTAACAAGGGTCAGGAGATCCTTGTCACTGGAGATAAGGTCAACCAAAACTACCAATTATAGTTAAACAACAATAGCCTGAAGCCACAACATGTGACACCCTGGAACCGAGTCCAACCTCTGAAAGCACCCTTTAAAAAAGCCCTGTATTTCTCCTTAAAGAGAGGATAGTGGTCTTTGGAGACACTAGTCTACTGCCTCCCTCATTTGCTAGCAAATTAGTAAACTTCTCTTTCCTTTTCCTCAAACTACTTGTCCTTGTTCTTGGCTTTCACTGATTTGGCTTCAGGGACAAGTACTGAACTTCCAGTAATACTATGTTCCCGGGTCTTCAGAGTAAGGATGTTCCTTTCCTCTAGGTATATGAAGGGCACTTCTTGAGTTAGAATCTTATGACCTGCTTCAGGGAAAGGTGAGAAAATTCTTCCTAGTGTAGGGTTCAAGGGGTTTCCCTTGGTCCTCTGAAGGTTCATTAAAAAGTCAACTGACACCACTGCACTCTATCCTGGGCAACAGAGCAAGCACCTGTCTCAAAAAAACAGAACAAAAACAAAAAACTCAAACTCCCTGATGGCTTACAAGTCAGGATTTTTAAAGGCAGGAGTATATTTCAGGAAGGTAAAATTGAAAATCAATACATGGAGGTTAAACATTGGTCTGGCCCCAAAATGTGGGATATCCTGAATTGGGGTGCATAGGTGGGTTCAGATATTCTTAGATTATGGAAAAGGATTGTTAAGATGGATGTGACAGGCCCCTCAGGGAGAGATTTACAATAAAGAACTGTGATCAGAGTTCAATTCCTATTTTCCCTTATCTGCAGTTTCCATTTGGTGTTTTTGAAAAATAATTCAAGAACCTATGTTAAGTTTCTGTAGGAACTGAAAACACCTTGTGACTCTGGCTTGCCTGGAATACCATTGTTATCCCCATTCCCATGTTAAGGCTAGCTCGGTGCTTGGAACTTCCCTGGAATAAACTCAAAATTTTCCTTTAATTTCCATGCTTCGGGGACCCAGCAGGCCCCTAAGAGAGGTCCCTACTCTATCTCAATAGCATGCCTGAGGAAACATTTATTGAATGAATAAACCCCAGAAATAGGGAGCCAGGAACCTAAGAAATGAAATGCGTGGGGGAGAAGGGAAAACCTCCCTTTTACCCCTGCAAGGGTCATTGAACGATCAACTCACAATAAGGCAGATTAATAAGAGAAAGAGATTACAAATTTATTTTCTATGTGCTGGGGAGAATCACAAGTAATTACACAATATCCCAATGGGGTCCAGATATACCTTCATTTTATGGGGAAGGGGATGAAGAATATACATAATTCTGTTGAGGGGAAACAAGTGATTACTAGGGGGACGAATAGATACTTGGGAGAACGAATGGATGGGGGAGCACAGGTTGACTTGTAAATGACTCTTTGGAAATTAACTTAACCTTAGAGACAGGCATTATTTTAAAATGGGTTGGGCCAGGTCTGGTTGCATTCTTGATCTTCCTTCCTGCAATAGATGTTGAGATAACAGGGAGGGGAAGGAAAGACAATTGTTCCTCTGGATGAGTCTGTCTGATCTTTACGGAGACAGAGTGAAAGCCCCTTCCAAGGCCTGTGGATCTCCGAGGGCCTTTAATTCAAAATACTCTTTATTCTTAGGAGTTATATTTTGGGCTAAAATTCCCTGAGCTCCTTCAAATGGAAGAAAGGAAGAGAAATCTATGTTGAAACTAGATAGTTGAAATCTATGTTGAAACTCACCCCAACAACAAAAAAAAATTTTTTTGAGACAGGGTCTCACCCTGTTGTCCAGGCCAGAGTACAGTGGCATCATCATAGCTCACTGAAACCTCAAACTCCTGGGCTCAAGGGATCCTCCTGCCTCAGCCTCCTGAGTAGCTGGAACTACAGGCACATGCCACTACCATGCCTGGCTAATTTTTCTATTTTTTGTAGAGATAGGGTCTCGCTCTTGCTCAGGCTGGTCTTGAACTCCTAGCCTCAAGCAATCCTCCCACCTCAGCCTTCAGAGTGCTAGGATTACAGGAATGAGCCATCACACCCACCAACAAAATTTAAAAGGAGAACAACTTGAACTTTCATAGTAGCATATGTAGAGGAAAAATAACCCCCATAGGTCCTCAGTTAGAATGAACCCCTGCTGTAAAGGACAGATTTATAAGACAAAAACAAACGCGTTGATTAACATGTATATTTCATATATAAATGAGAGACAACACCCAGAGGATGAGTAGTTCTCAAAGAGGTGGCTCTGAATTACAGCTTATATAGCATCTTCAACAAAGAACAGTAAATTTTTAGAGTAGAGACAAGGCAAAGGAAAAGCACTTTGAATCTCTAGGGGTGGCAAATTGTGGAACAACAAATAAATGGCAGATAAGGGCCAGTTAATAAAATTTGTTAACATAAATTCTTCTGGTACCATCTCCAAGCTGATAAGGATCTAAAGCTGTCTTTAGCGGTTAACCTTTGTTTTTCCTGGGTAGAGGGGTAGAGGGGCAAGATACATTTTGTAAATCTGTGTCCTGCTTTTAAGCAAATAGAGGGAGGGCAGAGAGCTCTCCCATATTTGTTTCTTCTTAATTATTTCCAGTTCAACAATCCTTCATATTTTGGGGAAGTATATTCTGGTCCCTCAGATATGTATAATTCAGACCCCAGCAGGAGACTTTTTGCCTCTCAGAGACCTAGCCTCAAAATGCTATTGAAATAATTAATTAGGAGGCCATTACATTGAGGCAGCTCAAGCATTCTGGGTTCCTATTCAAGCAAACCAAAGCCCAACCCAATGTAAATGGTAAAATGAAACTTAAGCTTAATCAGTCAGAAAATGCTGTTAATTAAGGTTAGTTTAAAACTGCTTCCTTACATATTTCAAGTTTGGCCTAAAGGTTTCTCTGTACTGTAACCTAACTGGATGGTAAACAGACTACTCTTGTGCCAATCACTGAGTTTCAGCCAATCAAAGGCAGCCAACTATTCAAACAGTATTCAAATAAGGCAACAGCAAACTGTCACTAATCTGGCTGTTTCTGAATCTCACTTCCATTTTCTGTATGTCACTTTCCTTTTTCTGTTCATAAATCTTCTTTGACTACGTAGCAGCACCAGACTGTCTCTGAACCTATTCAGGTTTGGAAAGCTGCCCGATTCGCAAACCATTCTTTGCTCAGTTAAACTCTGTTAAATGTAATTTGTCTGAGTTTTTGCTTTTAACACTGCCAACTAACCTGTAATTAGAGATTTTCCATCAGAATAACCAAAAAAGGCAACTGCTCCACTTTAAATAATCAAATAATCTTCTTCGTCTTGCTTCTGCGTTCACCCTATAAAAGGTTTCCCTTTGGAGCCCAGAACCACAGGAGAACTAGTGCTGCCCACTTCATGAATATCTGTCTGCTCAAATAAACTCTTTAAAATTTTAACATGCCTAAATTTATCTTTTAACATCACCAATCTCCTTGTCCAAATCCAGGGCTCTCCCCGTCAATGTCTGTAAATTCTTTTTTTTTGAGACAAAGTCTCACTGTGTTGCCTGGGCTAGAGTGCCGTGGCGTCGTCCTAGCTCACAGCAACCTCAAACTCCTGGGCTCAAGCGATCCTCCTGCCTCAGCCTCCCGAGTAGCTGGGACTACAGGCATGTGCCACCATGCCCGGCTAATTTTTTAAAATATATTTTTAGTTGTCCAATTAATTTCTTTCTATTTTTAGTAGAGATGGGGTCTTGCTCTTGCTCAGGCTGGTCTCGAACTCCTGAGCTCAAACAATCCGCCTGCCTCGGCCTCCCAGAGAGCTAGGATTACAGGTGTGAGCCACCATGCCCAGCCCTTTGTCTATAAATTCTTAGGGTTCTACAACCACATAGTTCCCCTCCCACACCCTACTTAGACTCCCTATGTGCAAATGCTGTCCCCATTGGCTCAAATTATCATGAAAAATTCATCCTTTTCTCCAATTTTTTTCATTGTTTTCTTGGAAACAGAATCTTGCTCTCTCACCTGGGCTAGACTGCAGTGGCATCATCATGACTCATAGCAACCTCAAACTCCTGGGCTCAAGCAATCTTCCTGCCTCAGCCTACTGAGTAACTGAGACTACAGATGTGAGCCACCAGGTCTGGCTAATTTTTCTAATTTTAGTAGAGACGGGGTCTCACTCTTGCTCAGGCTGGTCTCAAACTCCTAGGCTCAATCGATCCTCCCACCTCGGCCTCCCAGAGTGCTAGGAATACAGGCGTGAGCCGCCATGCCCAGCCCCATTTCTCTAATATTCACAAAGGCACAGGGCCAAGGCACAAAAGATCCAATCTTGACAATCTCTTTGTGTGTGTGTGTAAACTTTACTAAAGGTGTGGGTTATAAGGAACGCTCACATTGTGAAACAGTCTTTGCAATCTTCTGCCTCCTCCCCTTCCCCTTTGCCCTGCAAAGTGAATTCCTCTCCTGGCTTCCTTCAGAGTTGTTCGGTGAGACTTCCACAGGGATCTCTTCCTCCACTCCAGCAGCATAGCCAAATAAAAACATTTTATCCAGATAAAAACTATGTTTTTCCTTTAAAAAATTCTGTGAATAGGATGATCTCCACGTCATTATACAAGTAATTACTTGCATACAAGTACCCCTTAAAGAAAGAAGGCAAATGTACATAGGGAGAAATTATGCTTTCCTTGAATATTACGCTTTGGTTAGGGCACAACTTTCCAGGATATCTTATGCTGATTCATTGTCTTTGAGTTATTTTACAGCTTTGTAAATTGTAGATAATTGATAACAATGCAAATAATTCTTACCTATACAGGTGCAAACAAAAGAATCCTCATACCTCAGCCTCCCACATAACTGGGACTACAGACATGTGCCACCATGCCTGGCTATTTTTTTCTATTTTTAGTAGAGATGGGGTCTCACTT
Source organism: Avahi laniger (assembly GCA_963575035.1). NCBI lineage: Eukaryota > Metazoa > Chordata > Mammalia > Primates > Indriidae > Avahi > Avahi laniger. The sequence goes on from CAUYSK010035633.1 coordinate 5,709, forward strand.
TTGCTCAGGCTTATCTTAAACTCCTGAGCTCAAGCAATCCTCCTGCCTCAGACTCCTAGAGTACTAGGATTACTGGCGTGAGCCACCGTGCCCAGCCCCAGTCTAGCTGGTTTCTATTGCTTCTTCTTCTCTTTTGAGTCAAATGAGTCCAACATGGATCATACGTTTTCAATCAATTTAGAGGGTCTGGCCCGAGGCTGCTATATAAAAAATTTTTATAAAGGCTTAGAGTATGATTAAACTTTATATCTATATAGGTGTTTTCATCTGTTAGTGCTGCTATAACACAATACCTGAGACTGGGTAATCTATGAACAATAGAAATTTATTTTCTTACAGTTCTGGAGGCTGGGAAGTCCAATAACAAGGTGCCAGCATTTAGTGTCTGGTGAGGGATTTTGTGCTGGGTCCTCACATGGCAGAAGGGGCAAAAAGGGCCAAGGGATGAATGCTCTGTTCCCACATGACAGAATACACATGTAGGAATCAAAGCCCCCTGGTACCCTACCACCCCCACCAAATCTTCACTAAACTATAGGGAGAAGGCCTCTGTCCCCATAAAGTTTCTCTGAAAAATCACTGACATGAGACAGATTGATTAATAGGAGGAAAAAATACAAATTTATTTAACATTTATACATAGAAGCCCTCGGAATGAAGATTCAACTCCCTAACAGGGTTTAGAAGCTTATATACCTTTCTGGTACAGTGAGGTAAGATGGGCGGAAAGAGGAATTCTGTTGAGGGACAAGAAAAGACTGCTAGGGAGGATGAATGGATGGGAACAAAGATTAACTGGTAAATAGTTCTCTTTGGAATTTGAATGAGTCTGAGAGACGGGACATTATCTTCTTAAAGGATCTGTTCAGGTGTGGTCACATTCCTGGTCTTAAAGGGAGGGGAAGCAAAGAACAGTTGTTCTCCTAGGTGGGTCTGGATCTCAGGAAGATAAAGAAACTTTTGGAGGAGTGTTAATGGTGGGGGTTGGGGAAGGTCGGAGAGATTTTGAGGCTTCTTCAGTCCATCTAGCATACCAAAATGCCATATTTTGGGGTAAAAGATTTCTAATTTCTGGTTGGAGGTTGCAATGATCTGTGATGTCACTGTACTCTACCTGGGGCAACAGAGCAAGACTCTGTCTCAAAAATAAATATATAAAATAAAATAGACTACTTTGAAAACTCCTGTGGCAAATTGAGGTGGATCGCAGGTGGAAAAGGAAACACTGACTTATGCAACATCTCTAGCACCTGGAGATGAGCAGGCAATGGCAATTTTAAAGATTGTGGGTAGTAGACTGGAGCCAGGGCCAGGAGAAACTTGGACAAAGGAATGGAGAAGCAGTCGCAGCTGCTTTCCGAGGAGCTGGCATTGTCAAGAACACACACAACAGCTTGGGGTTCCTGTGGCAGAGAGGAGTTGTGAAGCAGAACACGAAGGAGCTGGATATCGGCAGAGATCAACCCTTGAGAGGCTTGGAAATCAGGGATAAGGGTAGGTGGGGAAGTTTATTCCCCCTCCGCCGAATCTCTGGCAGTTAGCGGCTCCCGAGCTGCTGGAGAGCCCTTCTACCCTCACAAGCCCAACAGCTCTGCCACCAGTGCACTGGGAGCATCTTAAGGATGAAGCACCAGACTGCCAGCACCCTCAGGGTCACTCCCCAACACCACAGATCCAAGCCAAGAAGGCAGGCACCATATTGCTTCTCCACCCACTGTACACCTGTGCCCTCCTCAGGGTGCTTCAACCCCACAGTTTCATCTCGCTCATTCCCACACAAACATTTCCCAACTCCAGCCCAGGCAGCGGGAGCAACAGGAAGTCAGTGGGTGCTGGGGGATCTGCGTGATCCCAGAGCCTGGACATTCTGGGTGGTGTGCCTTCTGGAGAGGGGGACAGAGATGACCAGAGTGCTAGCTTTCTTCCATTCAGACCCTTTTCCCTGCCTCCCCCTTGCCCCACCTGTGGCTGCTGACAGACAGTTGAGATGGGCTCGCAGGACTGCTTCTCCTCTCTGTTGGTGCATCTACCACACTTGGGCTCCCACAGAGGATTATCTAATCAAAAGAAAATCCAAAAATAAGAAATAAAAGCAGCTCCAGATAAAAAGAAATCAGCAAAAGATCTCCAGGCATATGAAAAATCAGAGTAAAAGGACACTTGTAAAAGAAAACAATAACTCCATACCAATGGAAACAAACCAAAACGAGAATGTTGAAATGACTGATAAAGGATTTCAAATATGGATCGTACAGAAACTCAATGAAATACAAGAGAAAATAGAAACCCAACACAAAGAAACCACAAAAACAATGCAGGAAATGAATGAAAAATTCACAAAATAAATTGAATTATTAGAAAAAAATCAAGCAGAGATTCTGGAAATGAAAAATTCTTTCAAGGAAATACAAAATACAATGGAAAGCCTTAAGAATAGGCTAGATCAGGAAGAAAGAATCTTAGAGCTATAAGAAAACACCTTTGAATTAAACAAGTCAGTTAAAGAGAAAGAACAGAGAAATAAGAGGAACGAAAAAAGCCCACAAGAAATATGAGATTATGTAAAGAGGCCTAACATTAGAATCATAGGCATCCCTGAGAGGGAAGAAGAAAATAAACAAGGGCTGGAAAACCTATTTGAGGGAATGTGTGAGGAAAATTTCCCAGGTCTTGCTAGAAATCTGGATATCCAAGTACTAGCAGTGCAACAGACTCCTGGGAGATTCATTGCCAAGAGGCAATGATCATGACATGTAATAATCAGACTGGCTAAAGGTAACAAGAAAGAGGAACTTCTATGAACTCTAAGGTGAAAGCATCAGGTGACTTACAAAGGAAACCCCATCGGACTAACTGCAGACTTCTCAGCTGTGACCTTAAAGCCAGAAGGGACTGGGGGACTCATTCTCAGTCTTCTCAAACAGAATAATGGCCAGCTTAAAATTTTGTATCCTGAAAAACTAAGTTTCTTATATGAAGGATAAATAAAGACTTTCTCAGACAAGCAAACGCTGAGGGACTTCGTCAAGACCAGACCTGCCCTACGGGAAGTACTCACTCATTATACACTGATCAGCACAACAGACATCCACCAGTGTAAAACCATCCAAATGCTAAAGTTCAGAACTCAGTTACCATAATGGCTCAAGAGGAAAAAAAAAAAATTCTACACAACAGGATGAACAGAAATCCACGCAACTTATCAATTCTTTCAATAAATGTGAATGGCTTGAACTCCTCACTGAAGACACACAGGCTAGCAGGATGGATAAATACAAGCCAAGTATCTGCTGTCTCCAGAAAACACATCTAACCCACAAGGACTCATTCAGATTCAAGATGAAGGGATAGAAAACAATATTACATGCAAATGGAACCCAAAAGAGAGCTGGTATAGCCATTCTCATATAAGATAACATAGACTTCAAATCAACACAAGTAAAGAAAAACAAAGATGGTCACTATATAATGGTGAAAGGAACAATTCAACAAGAAGACATAACAATCCTAAATATCTATGCACCTAACACAGGTGTGCCCAGATTCATAAAGCAAATCCTACTTGATCTAGACAAAAAGATAAACAACAGCATTGTAATAGCCAGGGACTTCAACACCCCACTGACAGAACAGGACAGATCCTGCAAGCATAAAATAAACAAAGAAACAGTGGAATTAAACAAGACTCTAGAACAAATAGGCATTTGTTCTAGAGTCTTGTTTAAGACATTTACAGAATATTCTACCCCAAAACTACTAAATATACATCCTTCTCATCAGCTCACAGAACATTCTCTAAGACTGATCACATCCTAGGCCATAAAACATATCTCAACAAATTAAAAAATAGAAATTATGCCATATATTTTCTTAGGTCACAGTGGAATAAAATTAGAAATCAATTCCAACAGAAACATTCAACTCCACACAAAGTCATGGAAATTAAACAAACTACTGCTGAATGATTATTGGGTCAAGGAGGAAATTAAGACAGAAATCGAAAGATTCTTTGAACTAAATGGCAAAGGGGATACATGTTATGAAAATCTGAGGAATTCTGCAAAAGGAGTCCTAAGAGGAAAATTCCTAGCCTTAAATGCCTATGTCTAAAAGACAGAAAGATCACAAATCAACAATCTAATGAATCATCTCAAGGAATTGGAAGAGGAAGAGCAAATCAATCCCAAATCCAGCAGAAGAAAAAACATAACTAAGGTCAGAGCAGAGCTAAATGAAATGGATTCCAAAATAATTATACCAAAGACTAATAAAACAAAAAGTTGGTTCTTTGAAATGATAAATGAAATCAACAGGCCTCTCACTAGATTACCCAGAAAACTAGATTACACAGAAAAGAAAGGATCCTAATAAGCTCAATCACAAATAAATGAGATATTACAACCAATACCACAGAAATACAAAATATTATCCTGGAATACCATAAAAATCTCTATGCATATGAACTTGAAAATGTTGAGGAAATGGACAAGTTCTTGGAAACACACAACCTTTCTAGGCTCAATCATGCAGAAATAGAACTCCTGAGCAGACCAATATCAAGTAACGAAATTGAAGCTGCAATAAAAAAAAAAATCTTCCAACAAAAAAAAGTCCCAGACCAGATGGTTTCACAGCTGAATTTTACCAGACCTACATGGAAGAATTGTTATCTATACTGTAGAAATTATTTTATAACACTGAGAAGGAAGGAATCCTCCCCAACTCATTCTATGAAGCCAATATCACCTTGATATGAAAGCCAGAAAATGATACAATAACAACAACAAAAAAAGAAAATTACAGATCAATATCCTTTATGAATATAGATGCAAAAATTCTCAGTAAAATCCTAGCAAACTGAATTCAGCTGCACATCAAAAAAATAATGCAGCACGACCAGATGAGTTTCATTCCAGAGATGCAAGGATGGTTCAACATAGGCAAATCTATAAATGTGATTCACCACATAAATAGAAACAAAAACAAAGACCATGTGATCCTCTCAATAGATGCAGAAAAAGCATTTGACAAAATTCAGCACCGTTTTATGATAAGAACTCTTAACAAAATAGGCATAGATGAAATATACATCAAAATTATAAAAGCCATATATGACAAACCCACAGCCAACATCATACTGGACAGGGAAAAATTGAGAGTATTTCCACTTAGAACTGGAACTAGACAAGATTGCCCACTGTCAACACTTCTATTCAACATAGTGCTGGAAATCCTAGCCAGAGCAATCAGGCAAGGAAAGGAAATCAAGGGCACCCAAATGGAGAAAGAACAGGTCAAACTATTGCTCCTTGCTGATGATATGATCTTATATCTAGAAAACTCCAAAGATTCTTACAAGAGACTCTTGGAATTGATAAATAAATTCATCAAAGTCTCAGATTACAAAATTAATGTACACAAATCAGTAGGATTCCTATATGCCAACAACAGTCAAGCTGAGAATCAAATCAAAGATCCAATACCTTTTACAATAGCAACAAAGAAAATAAAATATCTAGGAATATATTTAACCAAGGAGGTAAAAGACCTCTACAAGGAGAACTACGAAACACTGAGGAAGGAAATCAAAGAAGATATAAACAAATGGAAAAACATATCATGCTCATGGGTCGGCAAAATCAATAGTTAAAATGTCTATACTACCCAAAGTGATTTACAGATTCAATGCAATTCCTATTAAAATACCAAAGTAATTTTTTGCAGATCTAGAAAAAATAATTCTATGCTTTGTATGGCACCAGAAAAGACCCAGAATAGCCAAAACAGCCTTCAGCAAAAAGAACAAATTGGGAGGCATAACTTTACCACACTTTAAGCTATAGTACAAGGCTACAGTAATCAAAACAGCATGGTACTGGCACAAGAACAGAGACATAGACCAATGGATCAGAACAGACTACCCAGATATAAAACCATGTCATTGGATCTTTGACAAAGCAGACAAAAACGTACATTGGGGAAAAGAATACCTATGTAGTAAATGGTGCTGGGATAATTGGGTAGCCACATGTAGAAGACTGAAACAGGATCCATACCTCTCACCACTCACAAAAATTCATTCATGATGGATAACAGACTTAAACCTAAGGCATGAAACTATAGGAATTCTCAAAAAAAAATGCTGGAAAAACATCGATGTTGAAAAACATCGGCCTAGGCAGAGAATTTATGAAGAAGACCCCAAAAGCAATCACAGCAACAACAAAAATAATTAAATGGGACCTGATCAAATTTAAAAGCTTCTGCACAGCCAAGGAAGCAATCAATAGAGCGAACAGACAACCTACAGAATAGGAGAAAATATTTGTATGCTATACATCCGATAAAGGACTGATAACCAGAATCTACAAAGAACTCAAGCAAGTCAACAAGAAAAAAATCAAACAACCCCATTAAACAGTGGCCAAAAGATATGAAAAAAAAATTTTTCAAAGGAAGATACACTAATGGCCAACAAACATATGAAAAAATGTTCAACATCTCTAATCATCAAGGAAATGCAAACAAAAACCATAATAAGATATCACCTAACTCCAATGAGAATGGCTTATATGAAAACGTCCCAAAACAACAAATGCTAGTGTGGATGTGGAGAGATAGGACACTTATGCACTGTTGGTGGGACTGAGAACTAGTACGACCTCTATGGAAAGTAGTATGGAGATACCTCAAAGAACTAAAAGTAGACCTACCATTTAATCCAGCAATGCTACTGCTGGGTATCTATCCAAAGGAAAAAAAGACATTTTATAATAAAGAAACTTGCACCCAAATGTTTATAGCAGCACAATTCACAATTGCAAAGATATATAAACAACCCAAGTGCCCATCAATACATGAGTGGATTAATAAAATGTGGTGTAGGTATACCATGGAGTACTACTCAGCCATAAAAAAATGGTGAACTAATACCTCTTGAATTAACCTGGATAGAACTGGAGACCATCCTTCTAAGTGAAGTATCACAAGAATAGAAAAACAAACACTGTATGTACTCACCATTAAATTGGAACTAATTGATCAACATTTATGTGCACATATGGAAATAACACTCATTGGAAATCAAGCAGGTGGGAGAGGGTAGGAGGGGATGGGTAAATTCACACTTAATGAGTACAATAACTTTGACCCAAACTGTACAAAAGCAATTTATGTAACTCAAACATTTGAACTCTCATAATATTCTGAAATTAAAAAAATACATTAAAAATTTTAAAAATATATTTCTAATTTCCTTCAGATGAAAGGAACAGACTCACTCCTTCAAGGCATTTTAGAAGGTACTAATACCAACCATGAGGGCTCTGCCCTTATCACTTAATCACTTCCTAAAGGAGCCATCTCTTAATACTATCACGTTGGTGATAAAGCTTCGACATAGGAATTTTGAGGGACACATTCAGGCCATAGCAAGAGACAAGGAACGCAGCTCTTTACTAAAGTCCTTGAAGGTTCTCTCCAGTTTCTGGACCCCAGGAGTTTGACTAAGAAACACAAAGTTGATGGCATTTATATGTGCTCTTATATACTCATTCTCCGTATATTGGGTTGAAGCTCAGTGAAGATACCTTGTTTGGAGAAAAGAAAAAACACTTTATAAAACAATTGATTGCTTCCTGGGAAAACAAATCTTGGTAAAATGAATCTTAATGTTTCTGCTGGGCCTTTGTGCTTCCACACAGGTTAATGTTCAGCTGAGTACCTTGACATGCTCAGGTGGAAAGCAGTAAAGTTGCAAGTAGGAGTTGAGAGCGTTGTGCTGTGCTTGATAAAGTGGAAGAATTTGGAGCTCAGAAAATGATCTAGAAGGAAGGAAAGAAGAAAGGAGGAAGGCAATTTGAGAGTCTGGAATAGAGTTGTGGAAATGGATGAAGTATTATTATTCAGTTTTAAATGGTTTTCTCCCAAATCTTTGGTAAAGTCCACTTCAGGAAAAACACGTAGTTTAGCGGTTCTGATAAAATCATAATAAGGAAATAATAAAAAAAAACAGCAACAATGATAAAAACAGATGCCATTTATGGAGTGTCTAATATGTCCCTGGCATTGTGCTAACACAGATAGCTATTTTGGGGACTCAGAAAACAATACTCCAAAATGAAGGCCTCAGAAGCAAAAGGGTTTCTCTGCCCTTCTGTCCTCCTGTCTCTCAATCCCATTCTCCCAGAGGCTAACCATAGAAACTTGAATCCCTCTTCCCCAAAGCAGGTCATAAAACCAGAATTGCTTTTCCCCAAGGCCAGCCATAAAACCTAAGAATATTACTGCAAGTCCCCCTCCTCCACCTTTCTGTGAAAAAACTGGCCATAAAGAAATGGTCTGACCTACTTTGTTTGACTGTAGGTCCTAACACCCCAGTTCCAGAGAGGGTCCTGCCCCATACCCAGAATGAAGGAATGCTGCACAGAGAGGCCAAGCAGAATGTGGACAGACAGCCCTTGCTGGGCTTCTCCACTTCAGTCTATTAGCATTAGGTCATACACACCCTTTTTGTTTAATCATATTTCCACACAGCTGTCCATACTTTGTTAAACCTAAGCATACAAATGGACAATTTCCCCGTATCTTTGGGTCTTCATTCTGAAAGCTCTCATGTACACATTAAATAGATTTATATGCCTTGTCTCCAATTAATCTGCCTTTTGCAAGCTGATTTTTCAGCAAACCTTCAGAGGGAAAGGGGGAACTCTTCCCATGGCTCCAACACTATACTCTTATGTCACAGCAACCAAGTGAGACAGATACTATGCTCCTTTTTTAGGTAAGAAGGTGGAGGCTCAGAGAAGTTAAGTAACTTACTCAAAGGCATACAGCCAGTACATAGCAGAGCCAGGATTTGAAACCAGAACCCAAGCTCTTTTCATTATACCACACTGCTTGGCTGTACTCCTCCCTGCACCCTCCATATAAAGCTGTTGTGGAGACTCTCAATTTAAGGTCATTGACAAGAACCCCGACCTCCTCTAAAGCTGCTTGTTTCACAGAGAACTGGCTGTAACTATTGAAAAATTTTCCATGCTGTGTCAGATCTGTCTCGTTGCAGTTTCCATCCACACCCAGAACAAACCCAATCCTTTTTTCACAAGCAGGCTATCTAATATTTGAAAATATAGAATTGAAGAGTACCAAAATATGCTGCAACGGAATGGCCTGGAAAACTTCCCCCGCTCTTTTGGGAACTGCAGCCTGGCCTGCATCCCTGCAGCAGGTTTGTTAAAACTCCCAGGTTGTGCCAGCATCCCCAGGTGGATTGCTAACAGAGTTCACAGGCTTTGTTTTTGGCAGAGATGGGAGGATTAGAATAGTTAACCACAGCAATTGCCTAAAGCTGAGAACCCTCCCTTTAAAAGCTTTGTACTTCTGCCTATGTTCAGGAAATTTGGGATTTTGAGATGAGAAGGTCTACCATATTTCCTCCTTTGCTGGCAAAGTAGACTCACTCTTTTCTTCCTCCTCAAACCGCTTGTCCTCATTATTTGGTCTTGTGGACAAGTGGCTGAGCTTTCAGTAACAATGCCACCCCAAAATATGCCTCTTTGGTATATGCATTATTTTGAGCTAAAGGACACTGAAAACCAGCAGACACAGGAAAAGTTCTAAAAACAGTTTTTCTTCAGTAACTTTCCATTTATAAAGTAGACTGAAAAGTCTTTTTCCTTTGTCTTGACACTTCTCTAAAAATGTCCTGTTCCTTGTGAAGATGCTATATAAACTATAATTCAAAGCCACCTTTTGAGAATTACTCATTCCCTGGGTATCTCCCACATATATATCAGACATACATGTTAATAAACTTGTTTGTCTTTCCCTTGTTAATCTGTCTTTTGTTACAGGGATCTGTTCCAGCTAAGGACTTAAGAGGCTTGAAGAAAAAATTATTTTCCTCCCCTACACTCTCAACCACCGACACTTGTTGCCTTGTTGTCAATGTTCCCCTGCATGCGAAACACAATTTGTTGAACTAATACAGCCTAAAAAAAAGGACTCTCATCTCATTCCTTGTATTTTTTTTACAGCCAAAGACCTGACCATCATGGAGAAACAAAGTGTTATTCTAGACCAGTAACTGCCAGATATTAGGTTATTAGGTATGAAATGTCTGATTTCCTTAAGTACTAAGTTTGACAGTTGATATCTCTGACATTTCACTTTGACACTTTTTGTTTTATTTATATTGTTAAGGTATATCCTCAGTCTTTTAAATGTACATTTTGGCTTGTGATTATCTTTCAAATTTTTTTTAGAGCAATTTTTGTGAAACCATGGATAAGTCAAAAATTCATGTTATTTTCCAATACAAGTTCCATCGTGAAACCAATGTAGTGCAGACAGCTTGAAATATCCACAAAGCATTTGTGATGGACGTTGCTAATGAACGCACAGTACACTGATAGTTTGAGAAGTTCTGTTCTGGTCATTTTAATCTTGAAAATGAGCCACTTGGGTGACCTGAGACCAAGTTGGATAACAGTGAGCTGAAAGTAGTGGAAGCAAATCCATCTCAACCTATCCATGAAATAACAGCAAGGTTTGACATTACTATTCTAACAATATTAGACCATTTGAAAAAAAATCATCAAGGTAAAGAAGCTGCATAGATGGGTACTGCATGAATTAAACGAGCATCAGAAGAGAAATCATCTCAAAACTTGCCTTTCTTTGCTGTTACAACATAAAGGTGAATCATTTCTACACCATGTTGTTACACGTGATGAAAAATGGATTCTTTTTGACAATCACAAGCATTTGGCACAATGGTTGGATAAAGATGAAGTGCTAAAACACAGTCCAAAACCGAATATTCATCAAAAAAAGCTAGCGTTTATTTGGTGGTCCAGCGCTGGTATTATCCACTACGGCTTCATGAAACCTGATCACTCCATTACAGCAGATGTCTACTGCAACCAGCTGGATGAAATGATGACGATGCTTGTGATTAAGCAGCTGAGATTGGTCAATAGAGACAAGCCAATTCTCTTGCAAGACAACGCTCGACCACATGTTGTACAAACAATGCTGCTGAAACTACAGAGGTTGGACTTGGAAACTCTCTGTCATCCACCATATTTACCAGACCTTGCACGAACTGACTAACACTTCTTCCAGGCTTTTCGCCTTCTTTTTTATTTTTTGAGACACAGTCTCACTCTGTCACCCAGGCTAGAGTGCTGTGGCATCAGCCTAGCTCACAGCAACCTCAAACTCTTGGGCTCAAGTGATCCTCCTGCCTCAGCCTCCTGAGCAGCTGGAATTACAGGCACCGGTCACCACACCCGTTAATTTTTTCTATTTTTAGTAGAGACCGGGTCTGCCTCTTGCTCAGTCTGGCCTCAAACTCCTTACCTCAAGTGATGCCCCCACCTCGGTTTCCCAGAGTGCTAGGATTACAGGTATAAACCACTGTCCCCAGCCCAGATATAAGACCACTTCTTGCAAGGAAAAATATTCAATTCTCAACAAGCTGTGGAAAACACCTTTCTTGATTTCTCACTACTGGCTCTCCAGGCTTCGCTGCTGGCACAAACAAGCTATCATTAAGATGGCAAAACTGTGTTGATAGTTTAGGCGCACACTTTGATTAACTGTACTGCTTCTTGTTTGAAATATAATAAACTTTTGATTCAAAATCGGACATTTCATATGTAACGACATAATACATATTACATGCTTCATACACTTCACACCCATAGTAATTTTGTTGCATGTAAGACACGCCAGAAGTGGAGGGAAGAAATAAGTGATTCTTTTAGTATTAACTGCAGCTCTGCCTATGGGATTAAACCAATATTAGAAATTGTCTAGTCTTATGTTCACTATTTAGAAAACTGGAAAGGACAGAGCCGCCAAACTGTGACCCTAAGAAGGTTGTTAAAAAGAAGGGCAGGGAAAGTGAAGGGACGCTTTAAGTACACTGCTGACCGTGGGGAGAATGCCTGCAGAGAACGCTTCAAGTTGGGCTGGTGATTCTCTTCTCCTGGGACTGCAGTCGCTGTGATATCATTTAGGGCCACACACTCCAGTGTTCAACATTCGTATTTATGTACCACTCTTTGGCAAGGGTGGGATCCTGAAGCTCCCGGATCTGTTTCTTCACCTGTAAAATGTGTGGCTTGCATCACAGAGGAGCGTTTCTGGAACGCGCTCGCAGCAGGACACGGAGGTGTGTGCAAGCGGAGGGCAGCCCTGTCCTTCAGCCTTCTGGCTGAGACCCAGAGGGCAGAGAAGCAGAAAGATGGGATGTTCCAAAAGTACGTGGGAAGGGGGCGCACCACATTGCGGGCTGGACGAGGCGGCCCGGGGTGCCTAGGCCATCCGCACGCGTTGCGGTTGCTCGTGGGGCGCTCCCTGCGGCCTCGCCTCTTAGGGCACCGGGTCCCGCCGCCCGACTTGCGTGGGGACGGCAGCAGCACGCGCCCCCAGCAACGCGGGTCGGGGGCTGGACTTCGGCGAGGGGCGGTCCTCACTAGTGCCCTCCCCTTCCCTCTCCCCGCCTCCCTACCGCTCTGCTCCCAGCCCAGAGGCCCAGGAGGCCGGGCTCCACCGAGGGGGCGGTGGCCGCGGCGGTGACAGCCGCTCCCCGCCCCCGCAGCCCACCACGTACCTCACGTAGAGCACGACCCAGGCGCTGAGCCGCGACCTGGCGCCGGGGCTCCGGCTCCTCCGGCGGGGCTCGGCATGAGGCTCGTGCGGCTGCTGCGCGGAGCCGCCTCGGCCGGCCCGGGCCCGGGGCTGCACGTCGCCGGCCCCCGCTCCAGCCGCAGCCTCACCTCGGACTCGGGCTCCGGGCCGGCGCCCGAACGCGGCGTTCCGGGCCAGGTGGACTTCTACGCGCGCTTCTCGCCCTCCCCGCTCTCCATGAAGCAGTTCCTGGACTTCGGTGAGTGCGGCCCTCGCGTCAGGCTTTCGTGCGCGGCCCCGGGCGGGGAGCTGGGGCCGCCGACCCGGCTCGGTCGGCGATAGCTCCTCTCGCTTCAGGCGCACCCCTTCTGCTTCAAGTTCCCGCCCCCAGCGCCCTAGGGACTTCCTTCCTCCCTGGAGGGTGCCGGCGCTTGCAACCCGGGTAAACAACTGAGGCATGTGGCTTTTTACGGTGTATTGTTGAAAACCAACCAGCAGGGCCGCAGCCTGAATGAGCTCCCGCCTTTCCGCGCACGTGTGCAGGTGCGCGCTCGCGACCAGGCCCCTTCAGAGGAGCCGCGCTCGAGCTCTGGTGAGAGCGTGACACCTCCGGGAATCGCGTTTGGAGCCCACAGAGTGATGATAAATGCCCAGTTTTGCATATGATATTGCATAGAATTGGTGTGATGATAGGGAAAGAAGGTTAATAACTCGCCCTGTGTTTCTTAGGATGTTTCCCTTGGCAGTGGCTTAAGAGTGTTTCTACTAACAGCACATTCATTTCATCGGCTGCAAAGGACTTGAGCACGTGTACAGTGCGTGATTAGGAGATGCTCTTGTTGTTTACCAGATTTTACCTTGGTTTTCTCTAGAAGGCGTGCAACAGATTGCAGAAGGAATTGCAAAGTTAAGCGCTTAACTTTGACTTGCCATATGGGGGCACTGAGGGGAAAAGGAAAAACTCTAATACAGACTTTAATGAAGTCATAAAATTTCAGTAGAAAAAATTATCTTCTGCATTGTGTGTGTGATTAGGTCACTAACATCACGAGCAGGCTTGAAAGATACCTGCATGGCTGGCAACTTTATCTTAAAACTGTGCTTTACAGTAGCAAAATTTTTGGCTCAAAGCCTTCGGTTTTTGTTTTTACTTCAAAATGACTTTAGTTTGATGAAGGTGAATTTGGCCTTGTTCGAAAGTAGGCCATGAAACTTTCACAAGAAGATGTTTTCCTTTAATACCGTAATTTCTACTATTAACAATCTAGTTTTTACTAAGGTTGTCTCTGCTACAGTACCAAGATTAGTGAGTTTAAATTGCATTCTCGACAGGGCGTGGTATTTTAACTTTAAATGGGGCTGCTTGCCAAAGTCCATTCTGCAACTATCCTGTTTAGCATCCTGATAGAGGAGTGGAGAAAGGGACAGGTGACTTTCCAGGAATCAGATGATTGAATAGGACCTACCTGAAGATGGTTGCTTAACAGGCGTTGGTGATTTTTGCTCTCTGTTGCCTGAAAGCCCTCTACTGCACTTATTCTTTGCTTATGGTAATTAGTGTTAGTGGTTCTATATAGAATCAGTGGATCTTCTCATGCACATGTCAAAATTTCCCTGTTTCATCTTTTTAAATCTATGTATTTTTTCAGGCTAAACAAGTGAAGCAGTGGGAGTGGAGAAGGAAGAAAGAAATTTGTAACTGTTTGTAATCAATTAGTTGTAAACACCACTGCACTTGTTGGACCAGCCTAAAATTTCCCTGTTTCCTAGACAGGTATTCACCCTTTTTAAACCTGGAGTTAGGAAACAGATTTTCTGCATGATAACAGCAACAAGGTATGCAGGATAGGTTTTTCCAGGTTCTACTATTAATTAGACTCTGAACATTGCTCAGACATGCAGGTACCTTAGTTCTAAGATGGGTCCTCACTGTGAGGATGCAGGTAAGGGAGACAGGAAAGTATCTTAATTGTTGCACACTGCCATTGGAAGGTCATTCTGGATGTTTATAACTCAAGATTGGGTTATCTCATCCTTTTCTTCCTCTGGCATGCGTATCTTTGCTTCCTATTCCCTGCGCTTTCAGGGTGATTGTACCACTCTGGCCTTGCCAGCTAACTCCGTTTCTCCCTGCCTCCTGGCTTCTGTTGCCTTGTGGCTTCTACTTACTGCTTTCCTCATTGTGTTTGGTTTCAGGATCAGTGAATGCTTGTGAAAAGACCTCATTTATGTTTCTGCGGCAAGAGTTGCCCGTTAGATTGGCAAATATAATGAAAGAAATAAGTCTCCTCCCAGATAATCTGCTCAGGACGCCATCCGTTCAGTTGGTACAAAGCTGGTAAGATTCCCATCTTTGGTTTGCAATTTCCATGGAGTCGTGTCTTTACTCAAGATTAAAGCAAATGCTTTTATACTCTTCAGTGAAATCTTAAGGTAGCAGCAGTACTCCTCCTCTTTTTTTTTTTTTTAAATTTTTCCTTTTTTGGTGTGTCTGGGCTGGTGCCCTGAATCCTTGACTCTACCACTCCTTGATTTTGAGAAAACCAATCAGAACTTCAGAACTGCACTAAAATATCAGATTTAAGATTTGTCTCATTTAATCTGCAGGGATCCTATGTTATAAGAAAAATATCTACCATTTGTTGGTTGCTAGGTATTTATGTATATTACCTTTAATTCCTTCAACAACCCTGCACAGTAGGTATTTTCTCCATTTTACAGATGAAGGAAGCTGAGGGACATAAAGGTTAAGTCCTTTGCCTAAGATAATACCACTGATAGTGGAGCTGAAATTCAAACCCAGATTTGTCTGAATGATGAAATGCATTAAAGGGTATATATATTTTTAATAAACTGAATTTATTTTATTGAAGTACATCATTTTATAAACCACAAAAGTTAAAACTTTTATTCTTCTGTTTTAAAACAATTAGAAGTTACTGGAATCATGTAGAAACTGATCTCCCCAAAAATGAGTTGAGGTGTTCACAGTATGCACTCATTTGTGGCCACCTCTATAAACCTTTGTTGTTAATGTTATTAATTTAAAAGCGTTACTCTCTTAAGCACGGCAAATTTCAAACAAAAGAGTTGCCCAGAATTAAGTCTTAAATGGAAAAAAATCAGTTGCAAGATGTTTCCCAGTTGCAATTCATGGGAAATTCTAGTTTTCCTTTTGTAGGCATTATAGTTTGAGAGAGAAACGGATCTAACCTCAATTAAAAAAATAAGTGAAAGAAGTATGACCACTACTTATATGATAATCAGATGCTAACTAGTCTAAGTGTGGAATAGCTATGTCATTTAAGTGGGAGGCATTTGTTTAGGAATTATGATAGAATCCAAAGGAGAAAATATAATATTCTGTGGAAGCTTTTTCCTGTTTTTAAAAATTCTTCATTAAAAATAGAATATTCTGCTTTTTGAAATCTGATCTGTGCCTAGCACGTTATAGGTACTCAAATCTCTCTCTCTTTTTTTTTTTGAGACACAGTCTTGCTCTGTCTCCCAGGCTAGAGCGGTGGTGGAATCATAGCTCACTGCAACCTCCAACTCCTGGGCTGTAAGCCATCCTCCTGCCTTAATCTCCCAAGTAGCTGGGACTGTAGGCGTGTGCCACCACATCTGGCTAATTTTTAAATTGTTTTAGAGACGGAGTCTTGCTGTGGTGCTCAGGCTAGTCAAATATCTCTTGAATAAAGAGCATAGCTTTTCTTGCCAATGAAAAGAAAATTAAGGATTAAAGTAAAACAGCAGTTATCAGAAGCACTTGACTTTGGAATGCAGTGAGACATATTGCTTGTCAGGAACAGCTTTCCAAACCAGCATGGATTTACAGGTTTTTAAAACACTTTCATTGCTCCTGGATGCCTGCTAAGTTAGGGCCGTTGTAGATAAAGTACTTACAGACAAGCCAAGCGGACCTTCCACTGTTGAAGAAAGTAATTGGATGGTAGCAAGGTATTTTTAGCTCTGGCCCTGCAGTGCCATTGTACTTGGCTGAACGACCACGAGAAAATCATTTGGCCTTCCTCATTTTGCTCGTTACTTAACAGGTGCTTTGCTACCTTTAATTGTTAAATCAGCCAAAAACCTACATGTTCATGACTTTTGTGTTTTTTGTTCGGGTCTGCTCAAAAGAACTGTGTGGTAGATTGCAGGCTTTTGATAATGTTTGTTGACTGGACATAAACAGCTAAAATTTAGGTTTTAAAGCGTAGGCATTTAAGTTAGATTAAAGCAAGATAGGCTGGCCTCACTTTACTAATACTAAGTCATTTATCCCAAGATCGCATAGTTATCGGTAACAGATTCAGTCCTTAATGATAATCAGTATTTGTGCTATAAATTTAAAAACTATTTTAGGGGACAGAACTAAAAAAAGAGTAGGAAATTTTAAATTCTTAAACGAAATTTGACCTGAGCTTTGGGGAGAAAATATGCACCTTCTAATACTTTGTTCCCAGCACTTCATGCGAATGTGAATGGGTATAAAATTCCTACTTCAACCATAATTTATAGCAGTACTCTAAATTAAAAATTATAAAATGTTAAAAATAGCTTTTGAGCTAATTTTCACAACACTAAACCTTCAGAATGTAAAAGAAAAACTTCTGCTGTTGATTTGCATTTTAGGTATATCCAGAGTCTTCAGGAGCTTCTTGATTTTAAGGACAAAAGTGCCGAGGATGCTAAAGCAGTTTATGAGTAAGTTCATGGTTTTGACCTTGAGTGCAATTTTTGTGTCCTTTAAACATTATATAAAAAATGTAAGTGTCTTCAGCTTAAATCTGCTGGTGGGTCACTTTAGGGAAATTGATTAACATTTAGGTTCCCACTGCTTTGGAACATATGGTAGTAGATCCATGTATAGCAGCCCATACAGGCAAGGCAAATAACGTAAATCAGTAAATTGGACTGGACATAAGAAATGCTTCATGTTCCTCTGTATGTAACAAAAGACAGAGTTCAAGTGTGATGATCAGTGGAAGTCTAGATGTGGCCTCAGTGCCACTTGGACTGTTAACCTGGGGAGTACATACTCCCAAAGGACAGCCACCCTCAGCTCTAGCTGATCGTTGCCATGTGAGAATGCTGCCCAGATCATCTGATTTTTTTCTGATTTTAAAGAAAAGCTCTAAGTTTAGATTTTCAATGTAAAATCTCCCAATTTTGAAAGATTGGCAACTAATTAAAATTTTAAGACACAGAAGGCCTGTAAAAACATGATTGTGGCTCTCTAGTTTATGAGCTGTGGTCTGTAAAATGATGTAAATAATATGACTGATTTGATAACCAGCATCAGAATCGGTAAACCCAAGTAGTCACTCTAGTCAGGCAGTTATTTGCTTATTCCAGTGAACACTACTTACAGCGTAATGACCACCTCTTATCCTCAGAGTCTGTTACATATTTTTTTGGACTATCTTTAAAGGGGTTGATAGCACATTATGTTTTCAACATGATTTTGTCTAAAGATAATGTTCATTAAGAGCTTACTCTATTCCTAGGTATTGAACGAACTTTACTTGAAAGGTTTTATTTGATCCTTAAAAGCACTCTATTGAGATAATATTTGTGCAAAAGTTTGTAACTTAAGGTTATATAGCTCGCAAAAAATGATAGGACAGGGATTTGAACCCAAGCTGTCTTACTTAAAAGTTAACATTATGTTATAGAACTGTCTGAAAACAGTTAGTAATTCAGAGCTGATTCCAGAAAATAAAGTAAGAAGTCAGGCAGAATGATACAGGTTTTTTTTTGGTTTGTTTTTTTTTTTTAAGAGACAGGGCCTTGCTCTGACATCCAGGCTGGAGTCCAGTGGCACAAACATAGTTCACTGCAGCCTTGAACTCCTGGACTCGAGTGATCCTTCCACCTCAGCGTCTCGAGTAGCTGACACTACAGGCATAAGCCACGTGCCTGGCTAATTTTTTGTAGAGACAAGGTCTCGCTTTGTTGTCCAGTTTGGTCTTAAACTCTTGGCTTCAAGGGATCCTTCTGCCTCAGCCTCCCAAAGTGCTGAAATTATAGGTGTGAGCCACCTAGCTTGGACCAGTTTTTTGTTTTTGTTTTTTTAAGAGAAAAGAGAGATAAGATAAATGAATAAAGAAATAACTAGAATACTGAGTGGTTTGTTGTTTTTGAAGAGTTTTGTTGTTTTTATTTTGGTTTAACAGTTTGGCTTTGAAGCTAATTACAAACTAGGAATTCCAAAAATGTTTTGAGCAGTGGAAACATCATTGGAATAAGTTAATAGTACTCAAGATGATGACTTTGAATGGGAAAGCACTCATTTGGAAGTATAAATTCTGATGGGTATGTTAGAAGATTGGTTTTGTTATTTCATAATTAAGACTTCTTTCCTCTTAGTTCTTTATATTAATCATGCAATGTCTTATAAGTGACAGAAATGGAAAGACTGGATGATTTGAAATTTTGTCTCTTAATGTTATAGTCTACTTTTCCTCTTCTGTTTTGTAAACTCATAGGATGAAAGAAATTAGAATTCTTTTCTATTTTTCTGTTCTAAGTGGTTCTTTCCATCTTCAAACCCTAGGGGATAGTTCCAAAACAGACAGGCTTTATTGGCTTATTCATCTTGATTCCTTACAGAGCATGTGTTCCCTAGAAGCAAGCGCTCAATCTTCTCTTAGCAGAAAGTTCCTGTAATACCATCTCATAGTGAGTACTCAGGTGACCTTAGTTGATAACGGCTAAAGAAAACCTTTAACATTTTTATCATTATGTTTCGTGGCAGCTTTACTCTTAGAAATCCAAGAAAAAACTAAATTTCAAAAGTTTTATTTTGGAGGTCCTTACACCTTCATGGATTCAGTATATATTATGATCTGAAATATATGTAAATAAATATTAGGAAGACATGCACTGATACTCCTTTTACTAAATTAGGGATTTGTTACCTACTATAGTTGGTTAAACTTAAATTTTAGTGTTGAATTTACTTGTCAAAATATTTGGCTGTTTTGACAGACGGGTTTGTTTAGCTTTACAGATACCGTGATACGGATCAGAAACCGACACAATGATGTCATTCCCACAATGGCTCAGGGTGTGATTGAATACAAGGAGAACTTCGGGGTGGATCCTGTCACCAGCCAGAATGTTCAGTACTTTTTGGATCGATTCTACATGAGTCGCATTTCAATTAGAATGTTACTCAATCAGCACTGTAAGTGTCCCGCATAAAGAGAAGCTAAATAAAATGTACTGGTGTATTTTAAATTTATTTAGAAAACTTCCCTTTGGGCAGAACATTTAGGTTTACTTTTTTGCTTATTAAGAAAAGTAAATAGATACCTAAATATTTGTACCCCTGTAATATACTGAAATTTAAAAAAATTAAAAAAAAAAGTAAATACAGTGCCATACAAAGAAGGTATTTTTACTGAATATAAAATACAATTGAATGTTTATGTAATGTTTATCTTTAAGGAAAATATTTGCTATTATTTGGTACCATTTAGAGAAACAGTATTCAAATTTGGAAAAGAACATTAGGTAGTTTAGCCTATTTTGTTTGTTTTTTCTTTTTTGATAGCTTTATTATTTGGTGGAAAAGGCAAAGGAAGTCCCTCTCACCAAAAACACATTGGAAGCATAAATCCAAACTGCAATGTAGTTGAAGTTATTAAAGGTAAATACTTACATTTTCTCCTTTCAAAAAAGATGCAAAAATCAAAATCATTGAGTGTTATTTCTTGCTATTAAAACAACTGTTTGTATCATGAAATAAAATGTTAACATAAATGGATTTGAAAATAGCTTTATAACATTAATTGTGCATTACGTATAGGATGAATATTTTGTTGATGATACTGCAGAGGCTTTCACTTAAAAAAAAAATTAAAGTCCTTACCCACCCCACCACCCCCTGCTAATTTCTTACACTAGGAGCAATAATTCGTAACAATTTGGTTTACCTATGCCAAATTGTACTTATACACAATTATTGTTGGTCTAACATCATTTTTGGAAAATAAGTTGCTTTGTATATTTTTTCTAGAAGTTTTCAGATACCTTACCATGTTAATACTTATGGATATACCTCAAGTTTTTGAATGACTATATGGACTGTATCAGTATGTATTAATCCATCTTCCTGTTGATGTACACTTAGATTGTTTTCATGTTTTTCTATTACTAGTAATACTGTAGTGAACATCTTTAGATATATGCTGACTTTTGCTAGTATTTTAGAAGGCAGGATTCCCAGAATTAAAAACATTTAAATGCATTTAAAATTTTGATACTTCCAAAAAGTTATCAAATAATGGATAAGAGTACCTGTTTCCTAAACCCTCACCAATTCTAAGTTTTTGTTACATATAGTAATTATTTTCTTCAGCCTGTTATTTTTCTTTTTACTTTGCTTATGATGTCTTTTAGCATATAGACTTCTAAATTTTTTTGTAGTTGTAGCTGTCATTCTTTCTTTGTGGCTATTAGACTTTGTCATGTCACACTTAGACTTTCTCTAAACTAAGATTATTAAAGTATGTTTTCTTCTGTAGAAAGTTTTACATTTTCATTTGTCAGTACTATTGCCATCTTAATGCATGAGACAGAAGTAAATTTATTTAATGCTTCTTTTTGTTTTGATTCACACTAGATGGCTATGAAAATGCTAAGCGTCTTTGTGATTTGTATTATATTAACTCTCCTGAACTAGAACTTGCAGAACTAAATGGTAAGCCTGAAGTTGTCTTTTCCTCAATGGTTAGTGTTCTGATTACCTGAGAAGGAATGATAAGAATTTTGCTTTAACAGAAAAGGACTTTTTTATCAACTTCATTGTATATGAAGGCTGAAGGACAGCAATTAAGTAAAATATATGTACATGTAAATATGTATGAAATTTAGTTGGATTATTTACGAAAAGCATTTTGGTTTCTCTGCCCCATTTTCCTTATTTTTAATTGATAACTTTGATTCTTTGCTTATTTTTTACTTTCTGGCTAGTCATAGAAAAAATGATACCAAGAAAATTACGTTTGACTTTTATATGTATTTCAGTAATGTAAGGTTTGCCATTTTTCTGCTTCCTGAGTTGTAAATCATTTTTATTGTTGAGGAAGGAAAAAGACTGGGGTTGTAAGAGAAGAAAGAAAGATGCTCATCTGTTTGAGAATCTGTTTCTCTCTGATGTTCTCTTTTTCACCCTAATGCCTTTTGGACAAAAAAGGTTTAGATGCCTTGAAAGGAAATTCATGAGTCCTTTTCCTAGAGGCATTGGTAGTTTGAGGAAAAACAGAGGAAAAAACATTCCCTACGTTAAGATAACACTTTAAGAAGGCGGTGGGAAGAGTAAAATTACATAGGCTTTTACTAAACCATATTCTGGACCTTAGAGTGGGAAAGCAGTGAAGAAGTTGCCCAGCTGAAAATAGAATTGCTTGACAGTTTCCAAAGCTGTATTAACTCTTTGATCCGGGATGGTACCATTCAGTAAATAAGAATCACCATGTGCAAATGATAGTTTGGGAACCTGAACTGCTGTGGGCAGCTTCCAGATTTCCCATTCATGTTCACAAGGGGAGCTTATTCAGAGGAGAGTCTTATTTATTGGTTGAATTAAAATTCTAAGCTATGCCAAGTCTTACTCTTTTGCTCTGCTAAAGGTCTGTTTTACACATTTACCTCTGCCCCCAACTGGGCTCCTATTAAATGTTCAAAAATAGAATTGATATCCCTTGAGAAACTGATGCTAGCTCAAATTTTTTTATTCAGCTCTACATCCATAGAAATGCCTGAAACAAAACAGACAATATTCCACCCAGGTGAAGCATTCAGAAAATGGCTTCTTAAAACAAAAAAAGAATGTATTTGTGTGAATTGGACTATGGAATTTATAGACTTTAATACTTCTCTTTGGAGAATAAAATTCCTACCTGAAGGCTGAGTGGTCTTTAAAAAGACTTACGTCCTAGGGAAGAATGGGAGCATGGGTTGGTTAGCTAGCTATGCAGGATTGTGAGAAATGACCACAGGACTCTTGTCATTGTCAGTTATGAATGTTTGTGAGTATGGGGTTCAAACACTAATACAGTGAAGAAATTGTGTGGTAGTTCTCCCCCAAATAGTACTGTCCTCCATAGTTAATGTTTTCTTTTCACCACTACACAATTCTTAAAAATGCTTTAAGCACATCTCTCTGTACTTTCATATTTTTCTCTTCTGCTCTGTAGCAAAATCACCAGGACAGCCAATACAAGTGGTTTATGTACCATCCCATCTCTATCACATGATGTTTGAACTTTTCAAGGTTTGTAAAATAGTATTACATAACCTTTACTGGTCCTTTCCTGAGGTTAGGAATCTGCTCTGAAAGTCGAATATTCCACTGGGTTCTCCTGTTTCATGAAAAGATGCCATTTCATGTCAGTATCATGTTGCATTGCAAGAGAACAGCCTTTTGTCAACAGGGACAGGCACCTCCACGTAGTAGTGAGCTCAGACTTTGGAGTCAGAAAGACATGGGTTTGAATCCCAGGACTGTCACTTAATATGTGTGTGACCTTGGCCAAGTCACTCAACCTCTCTGAGCCTCAGTTTCCTCTTCTGTAAAACAAAGATAATACTACTCAGGGTTATTTTTTTTATTTTTTAAGAGACAGGCTCTCACTCTGTTGCCCAGGCTGGAGTGCAGTGGTGCAATCAGAGCTCACTGTAACCTCAAATTCCTGGGCTCAAATAACTCTTCCCCCTTACCCTCCTGAGTAACTGAGACTACAGGCAGTTACTGCAATGGCTGGCTAGTTTTTTTATTGTTTTGTAGTGATGAGATCTCACTATGTTACCCAGCCTGGTCTACCCAGGATTATATATGAAGACTGTGAATAACATACTAAGTGTCCAACACAATGACAACATATTATAGGTGCTCAGTAAAGTTATATTTTTATAAAACAAAATGTTTAGAAGAGTGATTCTTAGCTTTCCACCATCAAAGGACCAAAGTCTCACTGATAAACCTGCTTTTTTTTTATTTTGAGAAAGTCATTTGTATGGACTTACAGGGCTTCTGCTGTTATATTTACTTTTTGCAACAGATTTTGAAAACTAAATAAAATTATGCAACCTTCTCCTCCTGGTTTTTCCAGAGTTGAGAAAAGCTGGGTTGAGAAGGTTATATTGAGAGTACCTTTTTTCCACCCAATGACACTTGCCAATTGACAGTAAAATGGGTGAGGAGTGGCATGGGTCCCTCTGGCTAAAAATGACTTCCGTACGTCAGAGGCCTATAGTCTCTTGTACTTTGGTTACCGTGTCTTCAGCTAGCAGCAAACTGGAAGAGACAAGAGCTGGCTTTCAGTCTGATAATGTAAAAGAAAAATACTCTGAAACACAAGGAAACTGACTGAATATCTCCAAACAGCACCAGAATGCTCTTTTGTCCTATGACAGCAAGAATGTAACTTAGATCTTACAAAAGTCTTTCTATCAAAGTGGTTAAGTGAATAGTGATTGGCACTTAAAGGGTTAAAACTAATTTTTTTTTCCTCCCTGAAATTTCAGTCACATACAGATCTTATGCCCTATTATAGAAGTATTCCATATTATATAACATATTTTACATAATGTCAATAATGGCTTTCACCTAACATTTAAACTACCTTTGGTAGAGATGGTGGAATCTGCTCAGGCTACTCATTTCTGATTGGCTGATTGGCGTGCCAGGGCCACACACCCTTATTTCCAAATTCAGTCCCATCTTTTGCCCTTTTAGTTAGATCTAGTCTATCAGTTTCTACTCCAATGCTACAAGTCATGTTTTTTGTTTAATGCTCACAATATATTGGCATTCTGTACCCTGTTTTCTTTAGAAATCGATCAGTTTTACAATGTAAATATCCTTAGTTTCAAGCTAGAGATGAAGGGATTCGTTTCTCCATCGTAATAAGGCTCTTGTTGTTAATAATATATGAAAATTATTTTCTCTTAAATTTATGACAGTTAAAATGGTTCTAAAAATAGAGCTGAAACTCCATTTTCAAAAATAAATTTTGCCTGTTCTTTACTACTATTATAAAGTGTTTGGACAAAATTTTCTGCCTTATTGTAAACTGATTAAAAGTGTTTAGAGGTTTGATTTTAGAAAATACGTAGAATTTAGGTGGAATCTTTAAATTAAAATATCCCTCAAGTTCCCTGATAAATTGACTCAATTTTTTTAAAAAAGTGACTCTTTAAATATCATTATAAGAATAATTCTTTGGCATATTTCCATTGAATTTAAAACCTTAAATAGTGTATATGTACTTGACAGTTATAGTTTCCCTCTTTTTTGAAAGTCATGTTTTTGATATGACCCTGTTTCAGAATGCAATGAGAGCAACTATGGAACACCACGCTGACAGAGGTGTTTACCCCGCCATTCAAGTTCACGTCACACTGGGTAACGAGGATTTGACTGTGAAGGTAAACATGTTTGTTTTTTTTAATTGATGTACAGGCATGCAAGGATAACCATACACATAATTTCTAGAAGACATAATTTATTCTCATGAGAAAGAAATCTTGTCTTTAATAGATAATAAGCACACTGCTTCATTTATCTGGCAGATTATAGAATTGCCCTTTGAGTCTGTTTCTATTCTGGTCCCTAATCCAAGTGTTTCAAGTTAAAGTAAATCTCAGAGACAGGTAATTTACCAGTAATCATGAATTTTACTTTGGTAAGTATAATAAAATCTAAAATAATGGGGTATTTGCAGTGTTATGGAGATAGTACATAATTTTTTAAACAGTACTTTTTCATCTACTTTTACTTTGTTCGTTTGATTCTCTCTTAACAGCTCCTTAATGGGGAGCACAGGGAATTTTATCCTCAATTTACGGATGAGAAGACTGAGCCATAGTGGTTAGCTCAGGATCACACAGGGAATTTAAATGCCACAGGACAGGAAATCTGGTCCTCTGACCCCAGTGCTATGCCTTTGCCACTGTATTGTTCAGATAGCCCAGTTTCTTAAGAGGATGATGGTCTTTCTCTTTTTCAAATAATCATTTTTAAAATTTGTATTAAAGTAATAAATGCAAGGAATATAAAAATCAAATATGGGCGGGGCGTGGTGGCTCACGCCTGTAATCCTAGCTCTCTGGGAGGCCGAGGCGGGTGGATTGTTTGAGCTCAGGAGTTCGAGACCAGCCTGAGCAAGAGCGAGACCCCGTCTCTACTAAAATTAGAAAGAAATTAATTGGACAACTAAAAA
>CAUYSK010035634.1:0-57187 GCA_963575035.1 Avahi laniger
AACAGAGAATCTGACTCAAACTGGCTTAAGAAACAAAGAGGATTTTGTTGAAAGTGCAATGGTATAGCCAGCACCTTCAGGGGACGCTTTTTCCGGAGGCTAAATCACCAATCCAGTTTCTCTCCATCTCCCTGCCCCGCCTTGGGCAGTGGCATCTTCTACCTCCAGCTAGCTTCCCTTGTGGCCTTAACTCAGAAACTCTCAGGACAAATCCCTTCCCTTCCCTGGACTTCAATTCCCTGATCTGTAAAATGAAGGAGTTGGTCACTAAACGAGCCTAAAAACCCTTCCACCTCTAACATTTTCTCAAAAGGCGAAGTACAGACCCTTCCATTACAACGGTCACCTAGGATGTTTGTTAAAATGTGTGTTCCTACACCCTACTGCGATCCCACTAAATCATAGGTCCTTGTGCTGATGGAAGCTTGATAAACATTTGTTCCCAAGGCAAAAGAGCCTAGAAGGGGAACAAACCATAGCTGGTAAGCCAAATGCTGCCTGAGAGTTACGAATGGTTTTCACATGTTTAAAGCGTTGTCTAAAAATGGAAGGAAGGAAGGAAGGGAGGTGGGAAGAAAGGAAGAAAAGAAGAAAAGGAAGGAAGGAGAAGAAAGAAAGAGAGAAAGAGAGAAAGAAAGAAAGAAAAGAAAGAAAGGAAGAAAAGAAAGAAAGAAAGGAAGGACTCACACAAAGAAGAAACAGAGACCTGATATGGCCCACAGATCCTAAAATATTTACTATCTGGCTCTTTATAGAAAAAACTTTGCCAACCTCTTGTCTGGAATAATGAGGTCATCAGATGGTGGAAAGAAAGGCAGGGGGTGGATCTGAACAATTTATAGGGCTGATGAGGCCAAGAATTCCTGAGTGCAAGAGTTTTCAATGTTCCATCAGCTCTGTGGAGAATCAAGCAAATATAAAAATATGTTAAAGTTCTGGAATTTAGTTTTAAAAAACATCTTTTTCAGGGGACCTCCTGGGGGTCTCTGGCTGGTCCACCCAATATCTAATATTGACATAAAGGCCAGCAGGGGCACAGTGAAGGCTCAGGAAGGACAGGGTCAGCATGCACTCTCTTTGCCCTGAAAGCCACCAGTCAGCTCTCACCCACAGCATAGGGAACATTTTGAGGCCGGCCTGTTGTGGCTTCTTCCTGTACCTTCCGCCCAACCACACTGATCAGCTAAGGACAGAGCGCCCAGCTCATCCTGGGTCAGAGAGGTAATTCCCCAGGAACTGGACCATGAAGAGATCCCAAAAGTTCTGAGAAGGACAGATCTTCTCAGACAGTGGACAAGAAAGACTCTATGTTAGGAGCAATCATGGACAAAACTATAGTTTTGAGAGTCAGACAGATGGACCTAAGGTCAAGGTCTGTCCCTGAAGTTACTAGTCTTATGACTTTAGAATTGTACTAAGATGGTAGCCACTAGCACCATGTGGCTATTTAATTTAAATTAAATAAAATTTAAAATTCAGTTCTTGCAACACACTAATCTACACTAGTCATCACTAGTCAACTCACTAATTCCATGTGGCTAATAGCTTTCCTATCAGACCACACAGATATAGAACATTTCCACCATCACAGAAAGTTCCACTGGACAAGACTGCTGTAGACTGTCTTCTGACAGTCTGTCAATCCATCCTCTTCCTTCCTTTCCACCACCCAAAGGCTTCATTATTCTAGGCTTCATTACCCTGGAAACAAATGGTTATTAAACTTCAACCTAAGCCTCAAGTTTCTCATTTGGTCATAATAATGTATCTGTCAAGGTCGTGAGGATTATAAGAGCTGGTGCAGGTAAAATGATTAGCACAATAGTTGGCACATAGAAAGTGCTCAGTAAATGTCACACTGTTATTGTGCACAAAATCTCAGCCTTGGTTGTTCCTGATATTCTCCTATCTTTCTCTAGGCCGGTGGTTCTCACACTCTAGCAAGCATAAGCATCACCTAGAGAGCTTGTTAAATCCCAGATCGCCAGCACCTACAGTAGGTCTGGGGGTAGAGCCTGACAGTTCACATTTCTGACAGGTTCCCAAGTCTTGTTGATGAGGAAGCTCTTGGAATCACACTTTGAGAACTGCTTCTCTAGGCAGCTCTTCATAAGCCATTGCTGTCACTTGGTGGGGGGCAGTTATTTCTTTGTGAATGTTGTCCTTTCCTGAACATACCACAGTAACTCATCCCGTCTGCCTTCAAACAAGCTATTCCCTCTACCTCCCGAGAGGTAGGTAGACTGGCCCCTTTTGCAGGCCAGTTTTCCAACCCTAACTCGGCTCTGATAAGCCTGGCCAACGGCTTTCTTCCCAATCCCACACCCCCAAGTTTATCGCTGGTTTCTCTGTGCTACCTCTTACATGTTGCTTGTTGTTTATTTGCTGTAGCATAACAGATATTTGTTTCCCTATGTTTTCAAAAATGTAGGAGGTGTTCCACTGGTGGTACCTGGGGCAAATTTTTTGTGGTAAATCAACAACTTTAGATGATACACAGAGAAACAAACAACATTGAGCCACATGGTAAGGAGGTTATTGTTTTCAGTTCTATCCAAGCTACTGATTACATCTGGTAGAAGGCTTCAGTCTCAGGATGATGTATCTTCACCTCTTCGCTAACAACCCTCCAACTCAGAGCCTGAGTAAGGTAATTCCGCCATCATCAGCATCATCACCACCAAAACAGTGACAGCTTAAATTCATGTGGTGTTTTCTGTGTTTCTGGCAGTGTTCTAAGTGCTTTACATATATTTATATATATTAATTCATCTAATCCTCACAACTCTATGAAGTAGGCAGAATTATTCACAGTTTAAAGATGAAGAAACTGAGGCACAGAAAGGTTATGTGACTTGCTCATTATCACACAGCTGGAAAATGGAAGAAGCAGGATTCCAATGTGAGGCAGAGTATGTGCTATTAACCACAATGATACTGAGCTAAACAGTCTTGTTTTATTTTCATTTGATTTGTTTTTAACCCTGTCTTATATTTTTGGCAAGTGTCTTTGTCCATTTGGGCTGCTATCACAAAATACCATAAACTAGGTAGCTTCAAGACAACATAAATTTATTTCTCACCTTTCTGGAGGCTGAGAAGTCCAAGATCAAGGCACTGGCAGACTCAGTGTCTGGTGAGGACTAGTCTTCTGGTTCATGAATGGTACCTTCTCACTGTGTCCTTATATGATGGAAGAAATGATGTAACTCTCTGGGGTCTCTTTTATGAGGACACTAATCCCAGTCATGAGGTCTCTACCCTCATGATCTAATCACTTCCCAAAGGTCCTACATCCTAATATCAACACCTTGGGGACTAGGATTTCAACATATGAATTTTGGAGGATACACAAACATTCAGGTCATAGCAGCAAGTATATTCATTTTCTAATCAGCTGATGATAAAAAGTCTCTCTCTTTTTTCACCTGAATTAATGTATGGTAAAAAAGTGAGGTAAGTTAAGCAGAAGCACTAAGTGCATAATAGTAGAAGAGCTGGTTCTTGGATTTAACAGCTGTGAGGATGGTATGTACCTGACTGATGCTTGGGATAACTAGTCTAAATAGATCATAAGCTTCTCAAGGGCAGGCTCCTGTCTCTGTCAGTAGGGTGCAGCCAGGGAACAGATGGCACATGCAGAGGCTTAATTAGAAAGAGTGTGATGACAGCAATATTTACAGAGGTGTGGGCAGGCAGGACAAGGGAAGAGCAGCCCAGTGACTTGCCAGGACTAGCCACAGAGGGAGATTGTTACCATCCTGGAAGGGACAAGGGAGAAAATGGCATTACTAGATTATGGTGAGAGCTACAGCCTGCTGCAGAAGTGGAACAGGGGTCGCTCGATAGAAGCTGTAGCCAGAGCAGACCAGCTATGCAAGGGGAGCACCAGCCTGTTTCCCCTCTAGTCCTCCATTCTCTTTCCTGCCAGCACTAGCCAAATGAAATCCAGCTGGAAGCCAGAAGGTAAAAGAGCTTGAAAATGCCACCCATAAGGTCAGCCTTAGAGCAGCCCAGGGGAAAACAAGAATGAGTCCAGAGTAACCAGCACAGTCGCTGATGCAGCATGGTACGTGGAGGTCGTGTTTCTAGAAGGAGCTCAAGGCGCATTTGTTGCTTTGAATTGAAGTGAATCATTGAATGGAGAAATCGGTTGTGAGTAAAGCGTACGATACGGCAAAGGCAACTGGACCCTGGGCCTCTAGGGTTTCACTTCCAGCTTATCTGGGCCAGTGAATCATCACATTTCACTGCCCTCTTGGGACTTGAGTCACACTTGTGCAGGAGGAGCTGTGTTGCTGCTGCATGTAAAGTGTTTCAGCTGTAATTATATCCTCCACCTCCTCAGAATGTCTAGACAAGATTGCAAGAGTTGAAAAAAATGACTGCAGCTTTCAGTGACCCTCGAACAAGTGGGAATTCCTGGCTGGGGCCCTTTAGCCACGGGAGCAAATCCCCAGAAGTAGCAGCAGCCTGGGCTTGAAGGATGACGATAAAAAGGGAATAGCGTGTCTCCTTTAAAAGCCTCACAGGAAAGAGAGTCCAGTCAAGCACTGGCAGTGGAAATATGAAGGAATCCTGGTGTTGCTCTCTAGGAAAAGCTGTAAAATGACTTCTGATTAGCAGTAATAATAATACTACTTCATCTTTATAGCATATTTATGTGCCAAACCCTGTGATAAGCATTTTACATACTTTGCTGCATTTAATCTCCACAACCGCCCTGTGAGCTGAGTAACATTAACCCTATTTTTAAAAAGAAAAAAATGATGCTTAGAAAGACAAAGAGAACATGGTCTTAGCTGCAGCAGATGGAACATTTATTATGTGTCTGGCGCCATCTTGGGTGCTTATATTAGGGGTGGGTATCACAGCAGTTCTTAAAGTGTGGTTTGTGGACCTCTCTGGGTGCCCGAGACCCTTACAAGGGATCCACAAGGTCAGTATTCATAAAAACGCTAAGACAGTATTTGCCTTTTCTATTGTGTTTACATTTGCACAGCTGGTAGAAAAGCTGCCAACACTGCAGCATGAGTCAAGGCGGTGTGCCAAACTGCACTACTAGTGGTCAGTGAGTTCTTCAACACCACCCCTTTGGAGTAGAAAAATACGACAGTTCACATAAGCATGTCTTTGATGAAGCAGGATAATTATTAATTTTATTAAACCCTTGAGCACTTGTCTTTTTAAGAGTCTGCGTGAGGAAATGAGAAGAACTTATAATACATGTCCAAGAATCATGGTTGTCTCGAGGAAAGGCACCTGCACAATTGCTTGAGTTGCAATCCAAATTAAGCTCATTTTTCATAGATCAGCATTTATACTTGAAAGAGCAAATGAGAAACTATGGGCATTCAGACTTGGGTAGTTGGCAGACTTGTTCTCAAAAATTAACTACATGAGCCTGTTACTTCAAACAACTGAGCCTGTTTGTTGCCAGTAATAACATTTGAGCTTCAAATGAAAATTAGAATTTTGCAAAACATATATAACTCTGTTAACTTGCCAGCTTCTCAATACATTTTGACTTTTCTGATGAAAGATTTGTAGCGGCATTAATGAGTGTGATCTTTTGATATTGCATAAAGAAATGTGTCTACATTTGGAAGATGTGCATACTTCAGTGAACCAGCATTTTCTAAATATCCAGTGCATGATGTTACAAAATCATGCATAGGTAAAACATTGATTCAAAGTACCAAATGGCCAATGGATTTTAACATAATGTAGTAGGAAAAATTCATTGTTATGGTCTCAGATTCCACATTACAACTAACTTTTAAGAAACTGGCAGTCAGGTTTTGATGTAGCATCAAAAAAGGTTATTAAAATTCATCTCCTTTTTCCAACTACATATCTGCCCAAAGCTAAATTTTTTCTTATACTGCAACCAAGACAATATATGACAGCACATTGAATGCCAAAGAGATTATGAGACTCTATTAAGTCACACATTAAAGAAATTTACAAAAATGTCACCTTTCTCACTACATTTTTTTGAGGAAAATGTATTTATTTATCATAAAAGATGTTAATTATGTAACATCTTTTATGATAATAAACAGTTCATTATTGTTATTTTTAAATAAATTAGTAAATAAGTGATTTTAAAGTTTCTCAGCCATAATTTCTAGTACAGTAACTGTTGATAGTTATAAACTACATTTTAAAGTAAAAAATTTTTTAAAAAGTTCTTTGGATCCTCAAAAATTTAATGTAAAAGTGTCCTGAAACCAAAATCTTTGAGAACTGTGTTACAGCGGAACTTCGCCAGCGGAATGAAATCCCAGAGCTAAGAGCTTTTCAGGGGCCTAGAAAATGTATAAGACTCAGGTAGAAAAACAGTTGTTGGCTTGAAAACTACAAAAGAAAATAAAAATTAAAATCAGCAAATGCTTGATTAAATATCTACAAAAATACATGCACACACCAACTTCATTAACTGTTAAATTTAATATTCATAAAGATTTCATTATGTCTCATGCAATTTATAGGTTCAATTTTCTCACTTCAAAAGTTCTCCTTCAGTACACACAGTGATTGTCGGGAACTCATAGTCAATCATAAATTAAAGGAAAGTTACATAGAGCCAAATAATTTCTAAAGCACAAATATAAAAGCCCTTAGGGAAAAAACCTTAAAGCTAAAAAGTATATTTAATGTGGGATATGGGTGCAGTTAGTATGTTTGATAGATCATATGGTAGGGCCTCCAAAAGTCAGACTACGTAGGGCTTGTGAAGGCCACAGCATCTCATTTCCTTTAAATTACACCTCTCCTGAGAAACATTTTGGTGAAAGCAGATGTCTTCACTAGGCTAAGGAGATGTCTTCACCAGGCGAAAACACTTCCCCTGACCTTTGTCAAGACTGGGGAAGAGAAGCAAATAATATAAATACAATAAACCCGTCAGAAGAGCAAGAAAATCACAAGCAAAAGAGAGACCAGACGCTGTTCTTTGAGTCCCAGCAATGGCACGGCCCGCCAGGTGTCGGTCTCCTAGGCAGGAGGGGTCAGCACGGCCCTCACAAACAGACTCTCATCATCGTGCAGAGCAAGGCAGGGCTGATAGCTTAGAAGAGCCCTGGGCATCTCACTAGGGAAAGGGAAAGTTTAAAAGAAAGGGTCTGGGTGCCTTCTAAAGGCTGGGAGACAAAATGTCACCCAGCAATCCTCCCCACCTGTTCTGGGTGGCCCTCGCCCTCCCTTGCACCTCAGGACTAGACTCCCTTGCCAACCAGCAGTGCCCAGGATTGCAGAGCCCTCTCTCAACTTCATTCCCTTGAAAAGTGTCTTCCTCATCTTTCCCCCATTCTTTCCAGCCATACTGACCAGCACGAAGTAGTGTTAGCCCCTCATCCAACTTTGTGGTGTCAGGACTCTGAAACTACGTGGTTGTCTTTTAAAAGAGGTCTCCAGGAATCCCACAATGCTTATTGCAGGTAACTTATTTCTCCCTCGTTTGATTTTTCTATAGCTTCTGCTATAAATGCATTTACCTTAACTTAAAAATTTTTTAAGGGTATGAGTAAAGTGACTGTCTCATAATATATCTTTGATAAACTGTAATCACTATTATTTGACAATTAATCACACAGTGCCCTAATTTTTCTGCACTGAAATCAGGAGATATACACAATCAAGAGAGGACAGATTCACTTTCATTTTCCGGAACTTCCCAGTTTAGTAAAAACAAATTTAAAAAAATAGAAAAATGGAAAAACAGGATTATAAAATGTGTGATGTATGTGAAATATTTCATTTAACAAATCGATGCTTTAATTACACATATAATCATAAAACCACAATACAATAGGGTTGTGCAATTGACAATATAATTTCAAGATTTATGGAAAGCAAATAATACATTGTGAACACATTGTGTTGGCAATGAGTCCTGGTGAGGACGCCAAACTATAAAGGTCTACGATATACAAAGTCTTCTTTTGATCATATCTGTGAAGCTCTGTGACTCAATGGCATCATTTAGAGATAAAAACAAAAGTCTAAAATTGGATTTTGTTGCCAAATTGCCTTCCTTAGAAAACTCCTCCCTTCGCCACCACCAATAGGCTGTGATTGCATTGTTAGCCTTTATTCTTTGTATTAATACTGGCATTTTTCCACGCAAATGTCTGAGCTTTCCAACCAGAGTCACATACTCCGCTATAACTTTTCATGCTTATAATAAACATGTAAGATACTAATTGAACCACCAATACTTGTTGAATATCAAGTTGTTTGTGTATAGAAATACACCAGCTAACAAAAAATGCACTTCTCTCCGCTATAAATTCATGTTTTATCTTTACCATCCCAATTCATACACATCCTAGAGACCTGCCATCTTCACCAAGTCTATTCTATCACATGGAAGGAAGAACTCTCAAACCAATCCTTTTTCTTTGCGTTTGAGTAAGGACGCCACCCCTTCCCCAGAAGGCAAGCGCGGACCTCCTGGCAGCTGCTCCTTTCGCGCCCTGCAATGCAGACAACATCTTTCATTGTTATTTCAGTTGATCCATTTGTGACTAAGGCATCAGATGCACTTTGTTTGAACATTCAGCCTCTGATCACTGAATAGCAAGAGGTTTGGATGGTGTCTCTGGCAAGAATCCTCTACCATCTGCTTCTAGTTCAGGGTCGACCTTTGACAGCCCTTTGGCTCACACTAGGACTCTAAGTGGGTGTGGAAACTGACCGGGTCTCTGGCAAGTTGAGTAGGTCCAAGAAGAGCTGTTTATTTTTCCTAGCAAGAATGAGGAGAGATTTTAGGTCTTGACATCAATGTAGACTTAAGCTTGTTACCTTTCTCCGGAACAGGTATGTCTCATTTGACATAGGGAAGGTCTTTTATCAAACTCAAAGACCTTTTAGATTATGATAATAATCTAAATAATTTAGATTATTGTTGTACAGGAACAGCAGCAATTTTAAAGACAGAAGCAACCTGTGTCTCCAGGTCTTCTTTGAGGATGTCATAAAAAGATCTACCCCAGCCTCACCATGTCTTCATTCCAATCCCTTTACTTGAAGTTTCACTGTCTAGAAAACAACAGCGGTTTCCTAATTGGTCTCTCTACCTCCTTTGTCCACTGGCCATCTTCCTTCTACTTGCTGCCAGGCCAATCTTCTTGAAACACAAATCCGAGCCATGACCGCCCTTGCTCAAAGACCTGCAATAGCTCTGCATTGCTTATAGGATAAAATACAAGTTTCTTAGCAAGCAGACAAGGGTCTCTATGATTCCCTTTATCTCTCCAGCCTCAAGCCCCCACGCCCAACCTTCTCGTGCCTTCTATGCCACTCTGACCAAGTGATGCTCTCTGGCCTCTTAGCTAGAGTAGCAAACTTAGGTGCCTGCAAGATGACAAATGTGAGAACTGGAGGAGACAAAAGAATAGGAACTGATGGAGTCTGTGAACCAAATTCTCTCTCCCTCTCTCTCTTAAAGAAGTTGTCCAAACTAGACATAAGCTTCATATAAATATGGCTCATGGTAATAGTTGAAGACACTCACTCTAGGTTTTCACTCATGCTACTACTCCAAGTGCCTGAAAGGGCCTCCTATGTTCCTTGCCACTCTTACCTTCTATCTAGAGCTCAGTTCCAATGCCATCTCCTCCAAAAATCTTTCTGGTTGCGGATCTGGGTTAGGTGTCCTCTATGGCTCTCAGAGCCATCTCTGGCCACTTTTGGACAGCAGTAAACACACTGTTCCTTTTAACTCCTCCACGAAACCAGGACATCCTTGCTGAAAGTGAATGTTTTAACTCTTCCCTGAGTAAGTATGGAATAAATGTTTATAATGGACATGTGCTTTGTCTACACAGGAACGCCTCTTTCCTATTCTTAGAAATTGCAGCTGCTATCCACCTTTAAGGAATTGTCCTTTCTCTGCTTCTTGTGGTTTAGGCAAAGCTGTTAAACCAGAAGATTCCACCCCCATCCTAGGGGAGGGCATATGACCCAAGATGGACCAATCAAATTATTTTACCCAGGAATGAGCAGGATTCAAAAAGAATAAAAGGTAACTAGAGCTATATCATCTGGTGGCAGCTTTTTCTAGAGGAGCTATAAGTGTCCTGGTTCCTAAATTCTATTCTTCTGAAGGTTTTTGTACACAGCAGGCTTTTGCTGTGTAACAAATAATCCCAAAACTTAGTATAAAATAATATCCATTTACCTATCTCAAAATTCTGGGGATCAGTAATTTGAAATTGGCTAAGCCAGATATTTCTGCTATATTAGAGGGATTCACACATGCATCTACAATTGGCTGTTGGCGAACCATAGACTGGCTGATCTAGGGTGGCACCAGCTGGGATTTGCTATTTTACATGCTGTCTCATGTTCCAGCATTCTAGCCTGAGCTTATTTCCATGCAGCTGGACAGAGTTCCAGGAGCGGGAGTAGAAACACACAGACCTGTTGAGGCTGAGGCTCAGACTGGACACATCATCATTTCCACTGCATTTCCATTAGCCAAAGCAAGTCATAGGATCAGCCTAGATTCAGGGAGATAGAAACTAGACTTTCCTCCTTGAAGAGAGGAGCTTCAAAGTCATGTTGCAAAGAGTGTGGATACAGAGAGGTGTAGAAAAATATGGTCTCATCTGCAAACTGTCCTAGCTTTGCTATTCAATTCCATGTTAATTTTCCAATATATCTCTATTTAATTAAAGTTAGTTAAGATCATCTTCTGTCATTCGTGACTTAAGAACCGTAACCTGTACCTGCTTGGGAATGAATAAATAAATGAATAAGCCAATGAATGAGAATATTTATTACAATGGGACCACTTCATCCATCCAAGGGAGACTATTGAAGCTGGTAAGGTAGAAGAGTGACCTTACCGTGGGGGTGAAGGAGGTGTAGACTATGCTACATGCTGATTATCTGTGAGCATCTCAGAAGTTAGGACACCACTTTCCTCTCCTGCTTCTGGACTCACCCTGTAGTCACAGCCACCAATAGCTTGAAATCTCTTTAAGAGCCAGATATGGAACAATAAGCCATTCACTTGGAATTGCTTTCTTGTCACTACTTAAATTGAATTTGAGATCCTGACTGGGTATTTATATTAGGTGACTATCCTCAGATGTGTATTAATGTAACCATATATTATACTTCAGATTGTCTAAAACACAGGATGTAAATTTTTAAGAAAAGGATATCTCAAGCAAGAGAAAAGTCTTAAGGCTGAAGGGATACTAAGATATGTTTCAGTATTTCCCAATTTAAGTCCTTCCCATTCCCCACTCCCACTCCTTTCTAATAAAGGTCTCCAATCCCTTAAGGGCCAATTCTCAGAAGGATGTCAGGAAAAAAACAAGTTATATAATTAAACAACACAGAAGTATAAATGATCGATGTCTTACATGAGTCAATTTAGATGATAATTCATAACTTTGAAGAGAAGATTTCTTAATTCATAAAAATATTTTGTAAATAGAATCCCAAGAAATATGAAGGAGACTTTTTAGGTAGCTATAGACAGTGTTTTTGTGTTGTTTGTGGTGACATTGGTGGTGGTGTAAATAATGAAAAAATAGTAC
Source organism: Avahi laniger (assembly GCA_963575035.1). Lineage (NCBI taxonomy): Eukaryota > Metazoa > Chordata > Mammalia > Primates > Indriidae > Avahi > Avahi laniger. The sequence continues at coordinate 11,559 of CAUYSK010035634.1, forward strand.
CTGGGTATAGATATGACATGGCATTTTTGTGGTATTTGTAATATACACACTTTTGAAAGCATGGTTACCTTGGCCCCCAGAATGTTCCAGATGCTAATCATTATGGTAATTTATAACAAAGAAATAGTGATGAAAATGAAAATTCCTCAAAGTTTTTGCAGCCTGACACCCAACACTTGGGTTTTATACAGCACTCTCGAATAAAATAATGCTCCTTTGGTTCCATGAGCACTTTTCACCATCTGTAAACCACAAAAACATCACTCCAAGTGCTGAGATTCACATCTTTGTGGGTGAGACAAGGTGGAGCCATATCTGCTCTCACCATGTCTCATGCTCAGGACACGTGCCAGGGCAGCCAGATAGGATCTCCAGGGCTGAGCAAGATGGTGTGATGTTCCCTGTGTGGGAGGCCTCCCGGGAAGCCATAGTGGTGACCTCACTGGAAAAATGAAAACCGTTCAATAGAGAACACTTATCTGGGAAATGATCTGCCTGAACTTGAGACCGGTGAAAGGACTGTATTTCCAACATCCTTTCAAAGAGAAAAGCCATTTTCCATTATTCCTGTATGGGGGAAAAATCCTACAGTGCTGCTGCTTGACTGAGAGATCATGATACAGGCAAAAAGGATCTCAACTCCAGCTATACATAAAGACTCAGTAAGGGAATCACCCCTTAAAAGAACCAATTATAAAATTTCCCTCCTAAAACCAGAGCAGAGATATGCTTCTGGGAAGTACAGTTCTGGGAAGGACCCAGCCACACAGGTAACTTCAACTTTTGGCCTCTATTCTGCTCCCCTCCTAAGATTTCTCTCATGGTACTTCTGATGCCACCTATAGAGACTCAGTGTGTCCCTGTCTCTGCTACGTAAATGCAAATGAAGGAACACAGGTTGGACATTTCAAAAGGATCTTTACCTAAAATTAAGAAACACAATAGGGAGATTAATTAAGAAAATGTCAAACAAGCTAGAAGCAAGAACAAGCAAAGCGCAGCCTTCTGATTTCTCCACGGTTGAACTTCTATTCTGTTCTGTTCTGAACCCTGTTCTTGGCTAAAGAGCTCTCTTTGTAATTCTTAGGCCCTAGTTCTTGAGTGTGTGTTTCAGGGGATTGGGAATACCAGCCTAGTGATAGGCAGTTTGCTGTGGATTTGTTATTCTATCACCATTAATACATTATTACCTCTTCCAATGATATTTATAGAAAATTAATCTCATTAGACACATTATAGTGGGGAACATCAGAGAGCCATCTCTTCTCTCTTTGGCTTATAGCAGGTTTAGACCCATGACTTTGATTTAATTAGCAAAGGGCTCTGGCTGGAAGCATCCAAGAGATGTGGCTTGACAATTATGCCTGAGAACCCTTAGGATTCATCTGAGATCTTCTCTAGTCCCATCAATTTTTCAGCTTCCGAAGGCTACAGACATTTTTGTCTATAATTTGACCAATACTTTTTTTTAATTGCACCATTGAAAAATCAGACCCCAAGTCTGTGTTTCAGAACCATCTATAGACACAACAAATCTTAGAAGTCACCCAGCTCCCTCTTCGCTTTCAGAGCTAGAAATCATATAGCCAAATTTGCCATCTTCTCTTAGTAGTTGTACAAGATTTTCAGGTATAAGTTTCTGAGTTCTAACTTTACCCCTGGCTTCCTTCTATCTTTACTTTCCTTTCTTAATTTTATCTCTTTACCAATTTTTGTCCTGTTCCCAATTATGAACTTTTGTTGGATACCGCCAATCCATTTTTTTATCAACTTGGCATCAGAAAAACTATCTGAAACTTGAAAAGCAATTACTGGATATTCTCCCAGTGCAGTACTAGTCATGACAATCTATTGTCTGAGCTATTTTATAGCTTCGTTGGGGCAGAGGTTGGCTTATGCATTTTAGTCCAATAGAGATGGAAATAATTTCTTTCCCATGGGACAAATAATCTTATAATTTATGGCTTATGGCTCTGTTGCACAATAATCAGTTTTGTATCTAAGTAGCACTCTTATCCTAATATTGGATACCTAGCTCCTCAAATGCTCTTTAGACTGATTTTCATATCTTATCATTTCCTTCAATAATTAATAAGTCAAAAGACACATCTTATATTTGTATGAGTGATTTTTAAAGACTGCTCCTGAAAGTAAAGCTTAACAGCAGGTCAAAAAAATAAATAGGCAACACTATGTATTTGTCAAAAATCCATAGAACTTTTCAGCACAAAAAGTAAACCTTAATATGTACAAATTAAAAATAAATCATTTAAGAAATCAGGGGAATCCCAGACAGAATGCAAAATGTGACAAAAGAATCTTAATGGCACTGCAAAAACATGAAGCAAACCTCACTGAAGGGCATATGGTGGAAAAGTGCTAACCTAAGTAACTCTGGGAGCAACTTTGGAAAAAAGTGGAATCTGCAAGACTAAGGGGAAAAGGAACTGTATATAGCATTGTACTCTGATTGATAAAGTCATTTCCCATGAGGGTGTGGGTTAATTCTACAACAACTATATATGTATACTAGAATTCACAATTAAGTAAAGAAGTAGCAGATAGTATGATCCAGGTTTCTTATTTTTGGAGAGAGAGTTTACAATTAAGCAAGGACAGGAAACTGGATTAGAACTGGAAATATTGGTGTGAGTTCATGTTTGGCTTAATATAGATACATAAATGGTAACATATAGAAATATCAATAGATACATAGGTTAGTATACCCACACATATTTCCTTGCTCACTCACTTGAGAGGGCCTAGAAACAATATACCCTAGTAGCAATGAGCACTCCTGGCACTCAGATCTTGCTTTCTAATACCAGTATCCAATACAATTTTACAATTGGGGCAGGAATTACACCAGATGAGTGTGAAGCATCTCATAGTGCCAGAAAATAAGGAGTAAAATATATAAGCTAAATACATACATACACACATACATGCATATAAAATGACAGGGCTATGTCAAAGGGATACAGGAACAAAGTGACAGAGCTCCCAATGACTAAAGTTGGAACAATTTGAACAACGAGATAAGTAAAGTAGTATTGAGTTATAACCCAGAGCATAAAATAAATACCAATGAGTTCATATAGATATAAATAAATGATCAAAAAATGAATGGGAGAAATAAGACAAATATTACAAACAAGAGAATAAATTACAAAAATAATGTATATAGATCCTCTGTGCTCAAGGAGGAGGCACATAACTCTCCCCTCCTTAAATAACATTCTTATAAAGATTACAATAGGAGAAGCGTGGGGGAGAGGGAAGTGACTTTATAGTGGAGAAACCTGACAAATACCACCTCAGCCAGTGTATGAAGCCATCAACAGTCATAAGTAATGTCAATAATACATACTCTTTATATGATGTGGTAAAAATCACAATTTACCTCTATGGTCTTCTACTAAAAAACCATAACCCCAGTCTAATCATGAGGAAAATATCAGATAAATCCCAAATGAGGGACATTTTATAAAATACCTGACCAGTACTCCTCAAAACTGTCAAGGTCAGCAAAAATAAGGAAAGTCTGAGAGATTGTCACAATCCAGGGGAGCCTAAGGAGACATAACAACTAAATGCATGTTACATTTGGTAGCCTAGATGAGATCCTAGAACATAAAAATTATATTAAGTGAAAATTAAAGTAATCTTCATAAACTATGGAGTTTAGTTAATAATAATGTATTAGTATTGATTCACTACTTGTGACAAATATACCATAATAACATAAGATGTTAATAATTAGAAAAACTGGATGTGGGGTATGTGGAACTCTCTGCTCTATCTCTGCAATTTTTGTAAGTCTAAAACTACTATAAAATAAAATATTTATTTTAATAAACAAATGCATGCATTAAACAAACCCAAACAGACATACATTCTGCAAAGTATCTGTCAATGACATAAAAAAATAAGAAAAATTCAGAAACTGTCACAGATCAGAGAGAACTAAGGAAACACAACTTAATACAATGTAATATTCTGGATCGGACCACGGAACAAAAAAGACACTAGTGGAAAAACTGAGGAAATTCAAATAAAGTCTGTAGTTGAGTTAATTGTATTGTACCAACATCAATGTCTTAGTTTTGACAAATGTACCATAATTGTGTAAGACATTAGGAAAAGCTGGGTGAAAGCATATGGGAACTGTCTGTATTAGCTTTCCAACTTTTCTGTAAATCTACAATTATTTAGAAATCGAAAACGTTCCAAAAAATAATTTTGGCTACATACTAAATGATTCCAACTACATGACATTCTGGAAAAGGCAAAACTATGGTGACAGTAAAACTATCAGAGGTTGTGGGAGGAGGGGTGAATAGGCAAAGCATAGAGGATTTTTAGGACAGTGATTATGATGGATACATATCATTATGCATTTGTCCAAACCCAGAGAATATACAACATCAAGAGTGAACCCTAAGGTAGACTATGGAAGGTGGGTGATTATAATGTGTCAATGTAGGTTTATTAATTGTAATAACTGTACCACTCTGGTGGGGGATGTTCATAATGAAGGAGGCTATGCATGCATTGGAGCAGGGGATATATGGGAAATCTCTGTTCCTTCTTCTCAAGTTTTCTGTGAACCTAAAACTACTCTGAAAAAGGAAACTTAGGAAAATAATAATAATTTAAAAAGAGGCGAACCATGAGGAGTAATAGACACGTGCAGACTGGAAGCAAAGTATACCACTATCATTTTCCCAGTGAAAATATAAAGTTGCCATTACTGAAATTAACATGTTTTTAAGAAGGAAATGGCCACTGAGAGATCAAGGAAGACTGCCAGCATCAAAGTGATTCTGTAATGGGATCGGGGAAGTATAAGAATCCAGATAATAAATCCTATTCTAGTATTTGGGTACCGTTCAAGCAAAAGCTCAGAGAATTCTACTTTTCTTAGAACTCTTGGTGACAAAATACAACTCTCTTAAGAATCTCAATAAGAGTGGTCTATTCTAGGCATTGGGTATTAAAGATAAGAACACACAGTTAATGAGATTTCCTCACTTACATGACTCAATCATCTGCCCTTTCTCCACCCGGAAAGCCTAGGGGCTATCCCCTCCTGAGAAGAACAGGTTTTATCTCACTAACTCTTCGGAAGGCCAACCCCTACAGAATAGCCACAAAGAGCAGAGATTCTGTAGGAACTGGGAAGAGTTTCTGATCCTTGCTTGGCTGAGCTTCTCCTCCAGGCTTTTCCCAAGGTAGCCAGAGAGAGATTTCCTGGAATTATTTATGACGATGCCGGAAGGTCAGCCAGAGTTCTCAGTCCTGACAGTCATTCATTCCTCCTCCCTTACTGGAGTAACAATACCACATGTTGCTTTGAAAGGGCTACTCACTCATACCGAACACCTGTTCGGTTCGCCAACTGTGGTGCTAGATGATGGAGAAGAAGGAGTAGATTCAGGAAAAAAAACAATAACAATCATGATGATGATGGTAAATACACGATGGCACATGTTTCTAACAGGTCAAGAACTATCCTACAAGCACTGACTCATTTAATCCTTACAATACCACTTAAATCAATTTCATCATCTCCATTTTACAGGCAAGGGAATTACTTCTCCCTCCAGAAAGCTGAAACTAACAGTGGCTTATCTAAGGTCAAATAAGAGACATCATCATAGTTAAGAACATGGTCTTTGAAATCCAGCAGACCTAGAACCAAAGCCTAATTCTCTCCCTTATTAGCTACATGACCTTGGACAACTAATTTCACCTCTTTGTCAAAGTGGTCAAAAAATAGAAGACAAAATCAGTACAACTTTACTAAGTGCTTTGGTCCATTAATAATATCTGCCACGAGTTTGAGAATGAGAGGAGCTTACTTGTGCACAGAATTTGCCAAAATGTGCTAAGTGCCTTACAGGTATGAACTCATTTTACCCTCACAACACAATACAAGATAAGGACTTACTATTTTTTCCATTTTACTGATGAGGAAACAGATGTTCAAAGAAGTTTAATTAACTTCCTACAGGTCAGCCAGACAGTGAGTGGTCCAGCTGCAATTTGCATCCAGCTCTATCTGTCCTAGGAACCTGAGTCTTAACCACTCTTCCGTACCCACTCAACATTACAGAAACTCCATAATGAGCTCAGTTCCTTTTAGGTAACATATTTTTTATTTTAACTGAGGGTCTAACTCAAAAGACTGTCTATAAATGGTATAAATTTTGGGCTGAGGGAGTCTCAGCTGGATTGGGGGAGCCCTTTCATCACCAATACTGGGATTCTTGGTAGCAGGCACCTTGGAAAGCAGAGAGCCTTCCCTAGGAAACTATGACGCATTTTGAAAAGAGGAAATGTGGAGGTGGATGGGACAGAGGAGAAGGAAGACACAAGAAGCCTGAAGGCCAAGGAAGGAGATTCTTTTGAATTTGGAAGCAAATATACAATTTATCCAATTAACCTTACCTTTGGCCAGCCTCTACCAAGAAGATAAGAAAACTCTTCTGAGCTTTAGAGCAATTTAGAGAAAGGGCAAGAATGCTAAGTAGATTCCAACCCCTGAGCCAACATTGATTACTGGTAGTAGCTGCTGGGAGAGTTGTATTAAGAACGATCATGAGACTCTGCCCAGGCTCAGCTGGGGAAAAAAATAAATAAAAAGCTGTGGCCCATTAGTAATATCTGCAACAGGTTTGGGAGCCACTCACGTGCCCAGAATTTTCCATTCCTGCTTAAGGGGTGTTACAACCTGAACATTGTCTATAGCAGAAGTTAACTGGTTCAGGTCCAGCCAGGGAGCCACAACGTTCCAATGGCACTCTGCTTCCGCCAACTTCGCGAACAAGCAGCATTAGCAGGGAGAAAGGACCTCATTTGAATTTCTTTGGCTTTAATTATTTTGAGGAGAGGTAGGCCACCAATGCCAAGACCCTTTAGGAAGAACTAAAAACCAAAGAGATTCAGGCCAGCTGGAGGAAGTGGAGGGGGTAGTTCCAGCCAATTAGCCTTCCTTTGTGACATGGCCACCCCTCATCCCACTCTTCGGAAGCCTTAATAACACTCATGTGTCAACAGGACCTGAGGGGAGGGGAAAAAGTTGTAAGCTAAATCTCAAGAATGAGAGGAAAGGAAAAAAAAAAAAAAGTGAAATCTGGAATTTCAGCCCCAGACTGGACCCTTGAATGGCTTAACTGCTGTCATTATTTTTTATAGAGCCTCACTGGGCTTTCCTGACCACCAGGAACTAGGCCTCGAGCTCCAGGGGCCTGCTCTTCCCTCTGCAGACTTGCTACTGCCCTGCCAAACAGACTAGTCCCGCCCTCTCAAAGTCTACAGTCTTCCAGCTCCAATCTCCCCAAGTGGATCAAACTTTCCATGGCTAGACTATTAAACAGAAAGCAATCCTACTGTTTCCTTTAATGAGCAGCTTTTACAGGGTGCCAAATGCCCTTTAAGGAGCCCAGAAGCCCAAAGCAGTCTCCTGGGTTCCAGAAACCCCAGCCTAACCCAGAGGCAGCGGGAGGCAGAGACATTGACACAGACTCAAATTAATCTCCAGGGAATCTGCTTGATCCAAGCTTTCTCGAGATGTGTGGGATACTGGAGTTACCATTAACACTGATTCCAGGCTCTGCTGGGTCCCTGCAAGAATAGGCTCAATCTCTCCAGGGCAATGGCTCTGAAGAATGTAGGACGGGAAATCTCTACCATGTGTCTCCTGAGGAAGGCGGAATCTGTTAAACAGAAAGCCCTCCTGTTCTATTGAGCAGCTGGATGGACTTATATGTACAAGGGTGGACATGAAGCAGAGTTAAAACCAGAGAAAACTGAATGAACTTACTTAAGAGAATAAGAATAATTGGGAGTTGAAGAGCCATCCAGGACAGAAGGCGAAAGTAGCCAGGAGAGCAGACTGCCTGAGGCTAAAGCCAAGCTCCCGCTGCAAAGTCCTGGGGCTAGGGGCTCTGGGCACAGCCGTATTGATGTTCAATTTGAAGTTCTTTGCTTTTTTGGCAATATAAACTGTTCCTCTATCCTGCAACCCCATCTCAAAATTTCAATAAAATCTAGGAAATACATACATGGCTTTGTGTGGGTAGAGCTTTTGCATAAACCCAAAAAAGGGCTGAGTTTCACTTCTGGGTCAATTTGGAAGACTTAATGGTGTGTGTTGGTAAACTCTGGTTGCAGGGGTTAGGGACCAGAATGATACTGAGTTCAACCCCTAAGAATTGACTAAATCTTCCAGTGCTTTCTCCACTTTATTCTAAGTGGAAAGTGAATTGTATTGACAGGTCATCTTTTACATTTTTCATCTCTTTCTATGTTTAAGATATAGTAGGACACTACAAAGAAGTGGTAAGGAATACCAACTTAGGATTTAAACAAATATGAGTCTGAATTCCAGGTCCACTTTACTTGCTATGTAATTCTAAGCCTCAGTTTCCTCATCTATTAAATGGGAACAAGCAACATATTCCTTTTAATGATCATTCCTTATAGAGGATCAATGAGATAACCTATGTGAAATCTTTGCCATGGTAACTCACCCATAGTTAACAAAGAACAGGGGATGCTCTTGTCCATCCGTTAACAATGATGATGATTATGGCCACACTGACAACGATGACTTATGATTGCTGAGCTCCTGTAATTAGAAGAGGGAGGAAAAAGGACTGGTTAAATAGATTTTTAAGACAACAGGGAATTAAATGCTGCAAATCTGCTCTACTGACCATCACTGGTCTGCAAAGTAAGTGCAAAATAAACTTTACTGTGCTTGTCACTGAGATGCGAAGATTGTTTCTTATCACAATTAGCCTGTGTGTGTCCATGCAGGCACCATGACACCACAACACACTGGCCGAGTGTGGTGGGGATATTAAAAGAAAGGAGGTTGGAGAGTTGGATGTGTGTTTACAGAGAGACAAGTGAATGATAACCTCTGTCTAAAACCTCATCAAATCAAATGTGTTACGGTTGGCTTTTCTCCCATGTCACATAATCCTTCCCCTAACTCCTCGGTTCCAAGTGAATTATATTTTCTTCTTGGGAGATTACATACATATATATATATATATATATATTCCTATATTCAATTTGAATTTAGTTAATTTCTAATTTCCTGCCCTCAGTGTGCCTTTTTGTATAGAAACCTCATTCCTGACAACTCTGGGCAGTCTCTGTTCTGCATCCCTGCTTTGAGCTTCCTCTTGCTGACCCAGCTGCTTTAGTGGAGACTATTGAATAGACTTTGGCACACACAGATTCCCGGGTTATCTTTGTCGGAGGTTCATCATTTTGTTTGTAGTCTGAAAAATAATGCCTCCTCGTGCTATAGAAGCCAAAAAGAATTTATTTCCTTCAAAAGAACTTTCAGGAGATCCTGTATCACTGGCTTACACAAATCCAGCTTGATTACATTCATTGTCTCTTTGTCTCCCCACACTCAACAGTTGGGTTTTTAAAGGAAGGTTTAATGTGAAATTGAGACGTTCCAGTTTCACTTTTTCCATCCTACCTTCAGTACAAAAGCCCTACCTTGGAAAATGAGAGTGAGAATTCTTTAGTTAATCACGGGATTTCGGATCTTTCCGGGGGGTAATAAGGAAGACAAAAATAGTCCTTTTCCAGAGTCAAGGCTTGAGGATACAAAAGCATATTAAAAGAGAAAAGCCCTTGAGGCCAAAGGAAAAATCAATTGGATTAAAATAAAAATATAAGTGACAAACTCTCTTTGAGGAACAAAAAAAAAGCCATTTTTCATGGCATGATTGCCATGACATTGACAAATGTTCTTTTTACTGTCCAAAGTCACTTCCAGGAGATTGGTTTCTCTAAAAACAGATCCATTCAACACTCCATCATCACTAGAGTATTTCAGTATGTTTTTTGCTAGCTATTAATCTTACCATTTGTTCTCTCCCCCTTGACTAGATGGGAAATCTCACTTTATGCAATGGGGTGAAAAATAGCTTCCAAATCAGATGTGGTTTTTAAATCACGACTCTGTTACCTAAACTTCACTGTGTCTTAGTTTCTCTATATGTAAAATCAGAAAATGTCTACATTATAAAGTAGCTTTAAGAATTAAATAAGAAACTGTAATTGTAATAGTAGCTAATGCTATATGTGAAGTACCTTATATACGTTAATTTATTTAATCCTTCAACAGTCAATCCTATGTGGATACACTATTATCAACTTCATTTTGCAAATGAGAAAGTAGAGGCACAAAGCAGTTAAGTAACTTGCTCAAGGCTGCTCACTGTAACAATCAGGAAATGCAATGGACTGAAACCTTATGTTCCTCCAAAATTTATTTATTAAAATTCTAACTTCCAAGATGATGGCATTAAGAGTCCTTGGAAGGTAACTAGGCCATGAAGACAGAGCCCTGATAAATGGGATCAGTGCCCTTATCAAAGAAACTTAAGCAAAACCCCACACCTCTCCCACCATGTGAGGACATGGTGAGAAGGTGCTCTCTAAGAGGTAAGTAGGCCCTCACCTGAACTAAGAATGTTTAATAGGGGCGGTTCCAGGGACTACCCAATAGAGCCATTCTCACCTCTCAGCCTGAGGGGACAAGAGGAGAGACTCCTGTAGCTGAAACCAGGTAAGAGTCATGCACACGGGAGAGATGGTCATAGACAGAGAAGCCCAGCCACTGCCAAAACCACAGTTTGGCAGGAAATAAGAAAGTGGATTAATATCTTGACCTGTCTTTTCTCTCACCCTCTAATCTTCTGCCAGCACTTACCATTGATCAAACTCAACTGGAAGTCAGAGGTCAATGAAGCTCAGATGATATTAAACATAGAGGTCAACACCCCAGTGCATAGAGAAAGGCTGAGAATTGACCAGGAAGGGCAAATGAAGAAAATCTAAAACATGGTAGAGATAGAATTCAAATCCATACTCTTAACCACTCACTGTATTGCCTCTTCAGGGTAAACCACTTATCTTTTCTCCTCTGTATCTGCAAAGTCCTGAGTGCCTGAGCTCCAGCCCACCTTGAAAACAAACTGCCCCTGTACTTAAAGCCATGACTTTCACCAGAAGGGCTCAATGCACAGGAGCACTAATGGTTCACTTAAAGGAGTCCCCATTAGACAGGTTTTATTCTCCAGTCACTTTTCACTTTTCTAGCCACGGGGTGCTAGTTCTTCCCTCATCCTTCATGTATAGCAGGCTGGGACCCCATTATCTTCCTTTGCCCCACTTTCTATGGCAAAGAACTCTCCTTATCTTAAGGCTGGGCATAGCCTGACCCTCCCTGGCCCCAGAGATCTCCTTCCCATTGAAGAAAGTAACTTTTCAGAGAAAAGTTCTCTCTCTCTGCAAAGAATTCTCACATCATCTACTAAGAAAACATTTGTCCTTTATCAATGTATGTATAGGGCTTGGCACAGTGCTTGCACAAAAGAGGACTCATTAAATGGAAATTATTATTATTGCTATTATTAGTATTATTGTCACTTTGCCTAAGTGAGGTTCAACAGAAAGCTTACAGTGACTCTGGAGAGCTACGAAAATGCAAAAGGACCAAATTCTAGGCAAGAGAGTCAATGCTTCTGTGAGAACATCTGGAAACATTTCCCAGAACATGCACAGCTATCTTGGACACCATAATGCATTTCTGTCCAACCTCTTCACTGTGGGCTTTGGCAACATTCTTTGAATTGCTCTTCTCCAAAATCACTCTCCTAGGCAACTACATCCACAAGGAGATTTTTTTCTGTTGTTCTTCTTCTTTTCGTGAAACACCCCAATGCATATTGTTTTTCAAAATGTTGAGTTTCGTGCCATGAAAATTGTATTCCTGGCTCTGGGTTAGCATGATATAAGAAACTTGAATACCCATGACCAAAGGAGGGATAATCTTTTGTTTTGTAACTTTTAAACAGACATTTTTGACATTGCCCATAAGTCTCCTATCCTTTCAGACATTTGTCTAAACCAAAGCGCATTTTCCTGTCCAAATATATAGCAAGTTCAAGTTTGTTCCCATTACTTCACCCTCATTTGCCTCTGCAAGCTATCAAATATATTTACACACGGAAGACATCCAAAGCTACAGAGATGTGTTTGCAGGTTACTAAATCTTTTTTAATTAGCTTATTTATGTGTACTGTATATACTTAAGGTATACTTTTTTAATAGACATATACATAGTGAAATAATTATATAATCAAGCAAATTATTACATTCATCACTTTTCATAGTTACCTTTTTTCCTTGTCATTATTAAATCTTCATTCATCAATTTCCTTGCTTTAAATGTTAAATATTCGATGCCTACAAAATGGGTAACTGTGTGAGTGGGAATGAGAACAGTACTATGAAATGAAGATAACATCAGAGGAGAGGAGTTATGAAATTAGTGGCCTGTTCTCACTGTGGAAATATAGATATTTCTATTCCAGTGCATATTTTCACAGAGTAATTTGGATGTAACTAGTGGATCTGTCCACTTCTCACTGCCTCCCAGCCGCCATCCAAATTCAAGCTCCCGTCATCTCGCTCAGCACTAAGCTCTGTATTGGACACTTCTTCTGTGTAACCTGCCCTCTCTGCTGCTTGGAATGTGGGGTGCTGTGGGGATTGTTCATTCATTCTGCCTCATCCCTCTATGCAAGGTAGTTAACACCCCAGTGGGTGCCCCAGACTAATGCGGGACCGGAGCCGAACAATCCAGAGTTGTATTCCCTCCTGATCTCTCTAACAGGGTCTCCAGTGGGATGGAGCCCCAGCTATCTACAGAATTTATCAGCATCTTCCACACCACTGGATTGACTTTGCCTCCTTTCTTGTCTAACACTTCCTAGTCCTCCAGTTCTGTTCCTTCAAGCACTTCCTAAAATAAACTGCCTACACAAAAGCCCTTGTCTCAGGCTCTGCATTGCAAGGAAACTCAGGCTACAACAGCCTCCTAACTTTCCCCAGCTATCCCTTTTAATCTTCTGCAGTCCTTCTACAGCAGCCAAAGTAGATCTTCTAAAATGTAAATCATGCTAAGTAATTTCTCTGCTTGCAAACTTTTAATGGCTTCCAGCACATTCAGAATAAAATCCAAAGGCTTTTTAATGATTCCCAAGGCTCAGGATGACCTGGTCACTGATCCCTCTCTGATTCTGCTGTGGTTTCATCCATACCACTTGCCACCATATGACCTTATAATGTGCATTTGTTTATTTGTGGAGCATCTCCTTTACTGGAATGTAAGCTCCGTGACAGCAGGGACTTGTCTATCTTATTTACCACTATATCTCCCTTGCCCAGCGCAGTGCCTAACACTATGTAGGCATCAAAAAGTATTTGTCAAATAAATAACGGGACACCTGATTTTCATTATGTATATGGTTATAATGCTAGAACTAACATTATATTAGACAAGAGAGAAAAAAAAACAACCTTGCTCTCAGTTTCTTTGTTTGAGTGGTTTTGTGGTATGTTTACCCAAAAATGGGTGATAAATGTGATAAAAATGGCTAAAAAGCCTTGTGCCAATGATAGTCTTGGAGAGGATTAAAAAAAAAAAAACAAAGACCATTCCTCTTGATCAAAAGCTAGACGTAATCAAGACTGGATTTGCCCAGGGATATTTAGCTTTATAACTATAGACTTGAAGCTATAAAAACATCAGTATTATTGAAATGCCTGTAGGCAAAATTACTCTATTATTGTGAGTCTAAATGGTCCAGCCCCAAATCCCCTATTTACTCTTTGAAATAATTATTTTTAAAGTGATTTATATAAAGAGGCTTCTCAGGAATACAACTATAACACTATACCACAGATCATTCCCCTGCCCCAATGAATGAAAGAGAGGAGGGCTGAATATATTAAGAAAATTTTCCTTGACACACAAAAGGAAGACTTATAGAAAGAGGTAATGACAGAAAAGCCCTGTTTAAGAACAGAGAAATCACAACACTATTCTTAAGAGATAGAGGCCCAAAGAAAATACCTCCTTGCTGAGGTCACAATTACTAAAATTTAGCATGGCTAACAACACTAGAGTGCAATCAGGCATATGTTTGGCAGCCACCAGAGTCAACGTCCTTCACATATAGCGCCAGTTCTATCATTGTCTAGCTATATGAGCCTGCATGAGTCATTAACCTCTCTGTTACATTCTCTTGAGGGCAAGGGACTGCTCATTCACTGTACATTCTTAGCATTTACCACAGTACCTGGTACAAAGGAAGGGCCCAACTGATAGGTGCTGAATAAGTGGGTTTGCAAAACTAAGTGAGGCATAACTTATACTTTTAAAAGGCTAGTGTAACTTTTAGCAAGACTCACTATGAATTATTTCCTTATTCTATTTGAAGATACCCATTTGTAATTTTGCCAGCATCTTATTTGCATTCCTTGGGCTAAATTAGCTTTTGATTTCCATAGCCAACATGATTCTCATTAGGATATTTTGATTATTTCAAATTAGAAAAGAATCATGTCCATTTAACAGGGATTTTTGTGTGAGTTGATAAAAAATGCTATCTATTAGGTGGATGTCATGACATGATTTTGGTCTGAAATTCTCTTTGAAACTAAAGATACTTTGATGGTTCTTTATGAAAAGAGCATTGGATGCTGAATCAGGATACCTAGGTAAGCAATTTTAGGTAAGTTCCTTACTCTCTCTGAGTCTCACTATTTACATTTGTAAAGTGAAGGAATTGGAAGAAATGAATGATCTCTTCCCAGGCTAAACAAGAGCTGTGACTATTGTGAACACCAAGATATTTTTTTGGTGATATACCTCCATTTGATCTGTCTATGGGTCCTAGAGGAAGTGAGGAAAGAGGTTATGTATCTGTTATCTGTTACTACGTAACAAATCACATCAAAATTTAATGTCTTCAAACAACAATGTATCATTATATTTCACAAGTCTGTAGTTGACTGGGCTTAGCTGGGTGGTTCATCTCCTCCACATGGTGTAGCTGAGGTCACTCAGGTGCTGCATCCAACTGTGAGCTTACCTGAGGGAGGAATATCCAAATTGGCTCTTATCCTTCAGGGTCTTTTCACATGGTCTTTCATCATTCAGTGGTCTGTCCTGAGCTTCTTTACAGCATGAAGACTGGATTCCAAGAGAAAACTTTCCAAGAGGACATGCTGCCACGTGCAAGTGCTTATGAAGCCTCTGTTTGCATTACATTTACTAATATTCCATTGGCCAAAGCAAGTCACTTGGCTAATCCCAAGGGAGGGGGCATAAGGACTACACAAAGGCATGAGTACCAGGAGGTATGGCTCATTGTAAGAGCAAGAAGTGCAAAATGGAGATAGAACTTTGCAGATTAAGATGTTTCTGCAAAACCTGAGCATCTTATCCCAAGGAACTTGTGTCCTTGTTCTCTAGATTCTTCCAGCCCACTAAATGTCATTGCTTCTGATTGGGACACATCAATGTCTTGAAATCATTAAGCATTTTCTCCTCAGAAATATAACCATGACATAAACGGCAATTTCATCATTACAGGAGTTATCAGGAGTTATTTTTCATACATGAAATATTTTTGCCACCATTAATCAGATTAACTGTAATAATCTAGTGAATAATGAGGGAGGCTGTATGTTCTAAAGGGCTAGAGGAAGAATCAAAGGAATTTTAACACTGCCTCTGGAAGAGTATAGCAACAAATATTTATTAAGGCCCTCCAGTGTGCCAGACCTTTACTAGGCAATTAGTCTGTGGCCATATAAGAGAAGTATAATATGGACAAAAGACATGAACAGCAACTTTTCAAAAGAAGATAGACTAATGGCCAAGAAACATATGAAAAAATGCTCAACATCACTAATAATCAAGGAAATGCAAATCAAAACCACAATAAGATATTACCTAACTCCGGTGAGAATGATTTTTATCAAAAAGTCCCAAAACAACAAATGTTGGCGTGGATGCGGAGAGATAGGAACAGTCATACACTGCTGGTGGGACTGTAAACCAGTGAAACCTCTATGAAAAGTAGTATGGAGAGACCTCAAAGAACTAAAAGTAGACCTACCATTTGATCCAGCAATCCCACTACTGGGTATTTAACCCAAAGGAAAAAGTCATTCTATCAAAAAGATACCTGTACTTGAATGTTTATAGCAGCAAAATTCACAATTGCAAAGATGTGGAAACAACCCAAGTGTCTATCAATACATGAGTGTATTAATAAAATGTGCTATATGTATACCATGAAGTACAACTCAGCCATAAAAAAGAAATGGTGAACTAATACCTTTTGTATTAACCTGAATGGAACTGAAGATCATTCTTCTAAGTGAAGTATCACAAGAATAGAAAAACAAATATTACATGTACTCACCATTAAATTGGAACTAATCATTCAACACTTATGTGCATATATGGAAATAACACTCATTGGAAATGAAGCAGTTGGGAGAGAGGAGGAGGGGATGGGTAAATTCACACCTAATGGGTACAGTGCACACTATCTGGATGATGGACACACTTATAACTTTGACTCAGATGGTACAAATGCAATTTATGTAACCAAAACATTTGTATCACCATCATATTCTTAAATAAAATTTTTTAAAAAAGAGGAATCAAAACAAACCTAAAAAAAGGGAGGAGGGAAGTATAATAAAAAATCAGCACATCAAAATATAATTTAAGAGAGTCTTAATTTAATGACATAACATACTAAAAACAATAATAACAATTATTACTGAGATTACTGCCACCATTACTACTATTTCACTTCTTTAAAAACCACGGTATTGTATATTTTATATGCATTAGTTCATTTAATCCTCACAGCCATCCTATAAGGAAGGTACTAACATCCTCATTTTACAGATGAGAAAACTAAGGCTTTGAAAGGTTAGGCAAATTTCCAGTCACTCAAGAAATTAGAGGCAGGTAGAATTCAAATCTATGTACTAATTTATCAGCCATCAAATATTTACTGAACGCTTTCTACGTGTCATACTCTGAATCTTTACTCTATATGTTCACCCATTACTTGTTCAACAGTAGTTTCTTGATCACCTGCCCAGAGAAATTCTAAAAAGAATAAATGAATAGATGCTAGGGAGCAGGCAAAAAAATACATGAAATGAGTTTCAAGACCTAGTCAAAAGTTGAGTCTCTGGAATCTGGCATCACAAAGCACCACCCTCAACCCTAGAAAAGGCTGTGAGTGACTTACACTCCACTAGGGAAACTCAAGGCATTGATCTGCCTGATCTGGGGTTTCCACTATCCTGCTAGCTGTCCTGGTTACATGAGCAGGCCCTGCCATGACTTTGAGTTTCTCTTTCTCCGCCAACATCATCTTTCATCCTCACTTCCAACATCACTTCTATTGACTTGGACACCTGAAGTGTTGTTGATGACTGAAGTTCAATCTTGGGGATAACGACAGAGAAAGATGATGAAAAATTAGATCCTATATTCTCTCTTCAACTGTCAAGTTTCGTAAATAAGAACCTTTGTCCAGAATGCTGAATCTATAAGTACTTCAAAAATTATGGAAAATTTCATGATATTCTCTTGACTTTATTATGGAAACATGAAAGAAGAATCAGTTAACTTGGATATAGTCTGAAAAAAAATTCAGATCCAGTTTCGAGTACACATTTACAGTAAAATGCACCGTCCTAAGTCTCTCGGTCATTCTGATTAAAAGAAGTTTTCTTGTGTAAGGCACAGATTTGGGCCCTTGGAGTCATGTCTGGATAAAGCGCTGGCCTTCTTTGTAAGAAGCAACTAAGGAAAAATAAAAGGCTGGAAAGAGTCAAACAGAATAGACAATAAAGTATAAAAGGGATTCAGAGAAGATATAGACTAGCTGGGTGGCCTGGCCCTAATAAGCATCATTGGAGGTTGGAGAGCTGCCTAGGAGTGGGAAGCAGGGACTGAGATGAATTCCTGAATGAAGAAACAGGGAAGGGCATTAAGCTGCATCTTCTCCACATGGGATCTTGAAGAGAAGGGGTGTATTTCTAAGAAGATGGAGAAAGTGGCTGCTTACTGATTTCATTTGAAGAAGCTGAACAGCCCCTTCTTCCCGGTCTTCCTAAGAAAATACTCCTGCAGCCTCATTGTGAATAAAATGCCCACCAATGAGCCACCTCTTTCAATTCAGGAGCTTAAAGATCACTGTTAGTTTGGAATAAAAAAGAGCACAGGAGAAGAGACTAAGGCATTACTACCCACAAATTCCTTAGACCAAATTGATTCTAATATATATATTTTTTAAATTGAGTGGCCTTTCCTGGGTGACTGAGCAATAAGTGATGTCTTACGTCTTCTCTACATTTTGCCTGAACTTTATAGGTTATTATAGTGATCAATATTACTTTTGGGGCTGGGCGTGGTGGTTCAGGCCCGTAATCCTACCACTCTGGGAGGCCGAGGCAGGAGGATCGCTTGAGGTTAGGAGTTTGAGACCAGCCTGAGCAAAAGCGAGACCCCGTCTCTACTAAAAATAGAAAAAATTAGCCAGGCATGGTGACACTTGCCTGTAGTCCCAGCTACTCGGGCGGCTGAGACAGGAGGATCGCTTGAGTCCAGGAGTCTGAGGTTGCTGTGAGCTAGGATGACGCCATGGCACTCTAGCCCGGGCAACACAGTGAGACTTTGTCTCAAAAAAAAAAAAAAAAAAAATTACTTTTGCAGTAATAATCAGGATATTTAAACTTTGGCATGGATCAGAAGAGTTACAGAGGACTTCTGGGATTAAGGTGGGTACTGTAGTAGGAACAGTATGAAGTTAAGGCACCTGAGAACTGAGAAAAGGAAAAGTGAAAAAGGAAATTAAAAAAAAAAAAACTTTATCCACTTCACATTTTTTCCTAAAAATAAGCCTCATAGAAAAAAAGTACCATTCCCAAAAAAAAAAGAAGAAAAGAAACCACAAACTTAAAAAATAGGATGTAAGTATAATTTTAAGCTCTGTAAGTGGTTAAGATAGAAGGGGATTGATTTTCCCAATCCCTAAAAGAGTGCATGCTTTCTATTTCCTACAGAACATTTCCTGATTCCTATTTCTGTGAGAAAGCAAGGTTCCTTGAGAGAAAGTACTGATTTTTACAAGAGAAATGTAAGTGACGTTTTCTCATAAACGTATGTTATTCATTATAAATGTGAAAACCACATATTTCAAAATAGAGAAGAAAATTTGCTCATAATTTGGCATTGTGCTTTTTTCCATTTACCATATATCACATAGCACAATCATTATTCCATGTTGCTACATAGTCTTCATGGCCACCATTTAAACGGCCACTTGCTATTATGTATCATAATTTGTAAGTCTTTTCAAATATGTTGAGTGCACAAAGCAGGCAAGACATCCAATTGGAAATGTCATCTAGACAGTGCCAGAAAAATTGATTTTTTTTTTTTTTTTTTTTTGTGGCAGCGTTCAACTCTTTGCTGTCTATTTGATGCAAGGGTCTGTGTAATTTTTTCCATGGGCTCATTAAGTTATCACTGCCTGGAGACAGGACTCTCTCTAGGGACATTTGCCTGTGAATTGGATGAGGACCTCACCAGCATATTTATCAAATTCGTAACTGGCCCAGGACTTGGGAGGCACAATCACTATGGCAGACGACAGGTTCTGAATCCAAAAAGGATTTGATAGGCTGAAAGCACAACAGGATGAATCAAACAAGATGGCATTCCGCAAGGTAAGAGTTGAAAGAGCTGAAGATGTTTTGATTAGAGAAGAGATGGCTTAGAATGGACAAGATAATGGCCTTCAATTACCTGAGCGATTTTCATTATGAAAAGGGAATTCTAAAGAGAACTGTAATAAAAAATAACCATGACTGTAAGGTTCAAACTAAAAAATTACTTCATAACAAATGGAGCTGTTAAATAAGAAGCGATCCACTGTGGCTTTCCATTTATTCCACAAATATTTATCGAGCACACCTGCTATGTGCTAACGGAAAATGAGGCAATCATGGTCTTCACCCTCAGGGGGTCCACGTTTTAGCCAGAGAGACAGGTTGACACAAAACAATCGAATAAACTAATTTAAAAATAAAAGATTGTGTGTTATAAGATAAACAATATAAAGGCTTGAAATAGAAATTAATTAAAGGGATCACTGCAAACAGATAGTAAAAAAAAAATCTTTCTGTGAAAGTGACACCTCAGGGAGACCTAATGGATGAGGAGCCAGTTATATAAACAGCAAGAGTATTCCAGATAACAGCTCTGAAGCAAAAAAAAAAAAACTGAAAAAACAAGAAAAAGTTTTTGGTGACTGGTGCTGGGGCAGGGTATCTGAGGAGGAGAACGGTGAGAGAGAAGGTAGGAGATACAGGCAGAGAGCAGGGCCTATGGGCATAGTAAAGAGTTTGGATTCTAACAGAAAGGCAATGAGAAGCTGTTGAAGGAGCAACCTGTCCCTTAAGCAAGGGACAGGTTTGACTGATTTTTGTTTTAAAAGATCACTCTGGCTGCAGTGTGGAGAATGGATTAGAGAGAGGCTGGAGGGGAAGCAGGGAGACCTGCTGGGATGCTATTGCAGTGGTCCAGGAGAGAGGGGATGGCAAGGTGGCCCAGGGAGATGGCAATGGAGAGAAAGAGCAGATCCAGGGTAGAATTCTGGGAGGAACTGAGTTCCAGGCAGACTCCTGAAGCCCTTTCAGACTCTGTGACTCTACAAGAGATAGAAAGGAGATTCTAGGAGAGACATAAGCATGTGAGCAAAGCCCTCTGTGGACTCAAGGCATTGTTCCCATGGATTTGCATGCACGGGCTCTGTTTTTCTGAAAACTTTAGCAATGAAAGACACTAGGTTAGACCAACTTCCCCCAAAGAGTTAATTCCTGGCCTGGACCCGGGAGGACTGGAATAAAACAGGAGCATGTGGAAGGCATCAGGCTTACATGAGCAGCACTAATGGGACCGGTCCACTGCCAGACACCGTCCCCGTAATGCTACAAATTACCAGAGCCTCCGGAATCCCAGGTCTGCAGCTGCTGCACAGATGTGTGCTGAGAACTGGGTGAGAGCAGAGAAAGGAGGGTGGAGCATAAAGAAGATTCCAGTCAAACCAGGCCTCTTGGCATTTAGAGAAATAACCACCATTCCTATCTCCACAGAATAACCAGAAAGATCTTTTCAAAATGCAAATGTGATTTTGTCTTCATTCTCATCCCCCAACCTTGAACCCTGCCGTGGCTAAGCCTTGCTTTTAGGGTGAAGACCAGAATTCTTAGCACGGTCTATAAGTGAGCTGAGCATATGTTCTGGTTTGCCCAGGGCAGTTGGGGTTTATGCCTATTTTGGTAGTTATTGATAGCCCTTCATTTTCCTCTCACAAGTGTTTCAGTTTAGACAATAGATGATACGGTGCCCCCTCCTTGTAAGGTCCCATGTGGTCTTTCCACTGTAGATCTCTCCTACCATGCTTTGAGCAGCACCCCTCCCCCCGGCTTCTTTCTGGTCCCCCAACTCTCCATCATCCTCCTGCTCAAAGTGGCTTTACATAAAGTGTCCTCTCTGGCTAGAAAGTGCTTACACACCCTTCCCCTTGACCGAACCACTGCAGGAGTCCTCCTCCAGGTCCTCTCTGGCCAGAGGAGCTCTCTCTTACACTGCTCCTTAGCTCCCAGGATGGCACCGTGGAGCATCTCCTTCATGGCATCCATCCTAATAAGCTTGGTTATTTGTGATTCTTTGATTAATGTTCGACTATCTCTCCCATTCAAATAAGGGCAGTGACCATCTCCTCTTTGCTATTAAAAGTTGAATATCAAGCAGACTTTGACTGGCTGAATAAATAAGTATATAACTGATGAACAAATAATTGGTTACTTACTGGCTACCCCTGACAAAATAAAAGACCGACAAACAAAAGCTATGATGTATTAATACATTAAGGAATGGTAAGAGATGACCTGTTGAAATCTCTACAACACATTTATTTATAAGATACGTACATATGTATGTATTTGTATTTTTGAAGTAAGTATTGACTTTCATACTGTTTCCTTCTTAAAGCTGTACCCTGGTCCCAAAGACATAACAATAATTCAGTGTACTTCTAAAATTCCCCATTGGAACTTGCCTGAAAAGTCTCAGTACATTCTACTGAACCTCCTCAATAATGGCACAATCTCAACCTGCAGAAGGAGGTTTTGATTTCAGGAAAAGCCAACTGGCATTTGGTGCCAAGTCTGATGAACAAGCCTGGGGACCGCACCGGAGAGAGGTGTTCAGGTCAAAAATGAGGTGAAACTTTACAGACACTAAATCTTTCATGCGTTTCCTCAACTGGCTCTGAAAGCAATTCTCTGAGCCCTGGCAGCAAATATGGAAGGAGACAAGCCTCTAATGTGACTATTTTGAAAGACAAGAGTTATTTGGTCATTTGAAAACCAAAAAAATTTGTACCAAAAATTTGTACCAAAAAAATCAACCTCCAGAAACAAATTCCTCAGAATGGAAATCTCACCTGCCAGCTGTGTGGTCCTTTTCAGCTTATAAAGTGCTTTCCCAAAATTGAAAAGAAATGACCTTTCCAACAACTGCCCACTCTAAGAGACTTTTCTAGTTTCATTTTGGAGAGCAAGGCTAATGGGGTTGAGAAGATAGGAAAGTAAAATCTGAGCTCACATAGGGTTATGAGTTGTGAAGTCTTTAAAGAAATCTAACACCTCCCAGGACTAAGCAAGGCTGGAGAAAATAAATACCAGGTTCCCAAGACAGCATCACAATGGGTTCCATTCAAGTGTATGCATCCCCTGGAGACAGAAGAAATATTTTTGGAGTCCCACCTTAAATATGCAAGTGCCTAGTGCAAGGAGGAGCTGCAAAGCCTAGAGCTTTAGATCATGCGATCTGTTCCATTGCCCTTGAAAGACTGAGGAACAATAGAGAATGAATATACTGGGGGATCCTGGTAAGCTTGTGCTTTGGGTGCTCTCCATCTTCCCACTTTTAACTATCTGGTGCCAAATCCAGTTTCAATTTCAGAATGTCAGTGCAGTAAATTGGTCGAAAAATGTTTTGCCTCCTTGCTAGCATTTGTAAATTAGCCTTCTACTTCCAACCTCGAGAGCAAGGCATTTTAGCTCTTGGAAGCATCGTCTCCTCTAACCTAAATACGAATCAGGAGACACAAAGATCAAAGAAGCCACTAAGTTTCACAGAAATGCACCCTTCATTGTGTCACAGGGGCAACAGGAGTTCAAGGGCATTGGAAATGCAGTCTGGTCCTGGGTGGAGGCAGCATAACCAGAAAGACAACCAAGACTGGAGAAGTCAGACGTTAGCCCAAAATAACAGGGCATGCTCTTAGACCTGGCACCAATCTGGGAATTGCTCAAAAACACACCAGGACATTAAAATGCCCCCAGATATCTAGTATCAGGGCCATTGATTGAGGGGGAATCTTTTTCCTGGCTCTGGGTCTTGGCAACAAATAGAATCAAGGATATTTATTTTTCTAGCTTGTTAGATTCATCTTTACTCAGTCCCTAAGAGAGGCTTTCTTACCCCTGGATCTATTATAAACTGTGTGACCATGAACTATTGTTCAAATTGAGACATTTTTGAAAGTGAAATTGGCACTACTAATATTTTTTCTGGGAAACAGGTGTTAACCTGGGACTGTCCCAGGAAATCCAGAACTTGTCACCCTACTTTGTAACAGATGCATTCTCAGTGGATAACCTCCAAACTCATTACGTGTTTCCCAGGGAATGAAAACAAGTAGAATGATGCGCCTTTCTGAGCCAACTGAAACCAGTATGTCCTCAGGCTGGTGTCTGACAACATGTAACAGGTCCTGAAACCACAAACCACATCGCCTTCCATTATTTGAAAAATAAGAAAAGACCTGATGTTTACCAGGAAAGCCAGACATTTGCCTTCATGGCTAAACGTCCTTTGTCCACGGTCTCAGGGAAAGCCACCACCTCTGCATGTAGGCATCCAATACCCCACATCTCCACACCTGCCCCACCCCTAACCCCAACTATTTTCCAAGGGAGTGGAGTGCCTGCTGCAACCATGCTAATGGGGAGCATCGGTGGATAATTGGGTTTACGGGTTTGATGACAGATTTTCAAAAGATTGATTTAAACAAATGATAGAGCTGCTATAGCAGCTCTTCTCACATTTGAGTGTTGGTAAGAATCACATGGGATCTCGTTAAAATGAAGATTCTGTTTCAGTGAGTCTGGGGCAGGGCCTGAGCTTCCGCATTTTCTATCAAGCTCCCAGGCGATGCTGAGCTGCTAGCCGATGGGCCACACTTTGAGTAGAAAGAGTCTATAGCATTTAGTTTCAAGGCTTAATGATATTCTAGATTACCATAGTGATAAAAGACATAAGGGAAAACATGCCAATTAAATCTATACCCAAAAGTCAACATGATGAGAGGAAAGGGAGGAAAAATAGAAGAGAAAAAAGTAGGGGAAATAGATTGAGAGGAATGTAGAAGGGGAAGAAAGAAGGAAGAAAGGGGAGAAGGAAAAAGAAAAGAGAGAAATAAGTGATGGAAAATGAAAATGCACTAAATTAAGTTAGGCTAGAGAAGAAGAAAATAATTAAGGGCTAAGTTGGTTCCTTTGGCGTAGTAGGAAGAAGCAGCTCTATCCCCACTGCTTATAGCACAAGAGAGAAGTTGTTTCCATTCCGCAGGGTCCGCAGCACTAAACATCTCAAATTCCTTCATTTTCACAATCGTTCACCAATTACTTAAATCAATAGCATAGAGTCATCTAGTCCATTGACTTTTGAACTTCTTAACTGTGGCTCACCCAAGAAATACATTTTGGTGACCCACTAAACACACACACTCATACACACTCTCTCCCTCTTTCTCTCTCTACAAATGTGTTACACATAATACTTTTAATATGTGCAAAATGTTTCCTATTCAATTCAATGTTATACTCTAATCTACTCATTTTTCAGTTCATAAACTGCAGTCCCAATAAGGGGAGGCACTTGCCTAAGGTCATTGGGCTGGTGGTGAACAGGCTGGAGATTGGAACCTAGAGTTTCAATCTCACTCTCCATCCACTTCACAGCCATTGTACCTTGCTTGGGTTCCCTGACAACAGAAATTA
The DNA here is from genome assembly GCA_963575035.1 of Avahi laniger. Lineage (NCBI taxonomy): Eukaryota > Metazoa > Chordata > Mammalia > Primates > Indriidae > Avahi > Avahi laniger. The sequence continues at coordinate 36,624 of CAUYSK010035634.1, forward strand.
CAGGAATGGACTTAAAGGCAAGTTATCAAGCTGAGATTTGGACTGTGCATTGGGATAAGATTTTTTTTTAAATATTAGTAGTTTCCCTGTCTTCTTATTTTATGGTCAATCAATCATTCCCAGCCCTCACCATTCAAGCAATCATGATATCCATATTCACTGTCTTTGAGAAGGACAAGACAGCGCAAAAACGTAGAAAGCATCTTTAAGTCTCTTCCTGGTTTTGGCTTCTGAAAACTTAAACCATTAAGGGAAGAGTTAGAGTTTAGCCAAAAAGGACAATATTTGAAGAGAGTCCTTCCAACTCCCACTCACAAGTTACAAAAATGATGCCCCCAGGTAAGGGTGAAATGGAGGTGATAAGAGACAAGAAGGAGCATTAACTTCCTGAGGGATGAGTCCTATGCCTTATTCCCTAGGTAGGATCTCAAGGAGGCATCCAAATCCCGGACACTATAAGGAAGACAAGAATACCCCAGGAGAGAAGGGCAACAGGGTGTAGGATGTGTCCAGGCAGGTGGGTGCCTTCAGCCTTGCCCTGTGGCCCAGAGAAGCATGGAAGAGGTGGCATAACACTTACCCATCAAGTCAAGGCAGATGGAAAAGAGAATGTCTGAGCAATAGTCAAGGTTCATGGAAGATCAAGCAAGACCCAAATGGCTCCAGATAAAGGACCCAGTGCCTTGGCACTTTGTAAGCTCACTCAGAATTTAGGCACAACTTTGAGGAAAGTGGTGGGGCCTCACAGTGCCTGAGATCTGGTTTCTACTCCCCACACAAATTGATGGCCCAGAAAAAGTTGAATTAGTGAGCACCAACTAAGAAAGTATAATTTCTTAAATATCTGAGTTGGTGAACCAAGAGTCTCTTACACAAATGAGCAGCTATGGTCCTTCATCACATCAGAGAGCATATGCTTCTCCATTTGGATGGCAATGATGCGAAAGACCAATACCATCTTAGCCTTCCTGGTGGTCCTCACAGCAGTAAGCACAGGATGGGCACATAGTAGGCTTTTAACAGCTACTTGTCAATTGAATTTTTGGTGATAATACTTATGTATATATTTGCGAAACTATTTGAGTAATGATTGCCTTCTCCCACTGGACAGGAGGGAATTAATGACTTTTGCTCATTACTGGATCTCTGGCACTTATGTCAGGACATGCTAGATGGTAGGGGCTCTATAAATATTTCTTGAAGAATAAAAGAATAAGCAAATGAGTGAATAGACTGAAGAACAACCAGGGATTCATGTCACTTCCACAAATGTCTTCAGGTTCATTTTACCCTTCCCATTTAGACTTAATAGACAAATAATTATCCAGTGAATTTTGTTTCTTGCAAGCACTGAAAGCATGACTTCATCTGCCCCTTGAGTCATAGGCCAGCAATTCCATCACAGGGAGGAATTTCCCTGAATTCAGGATTTCCCTGAAGATTTAACCCTTTGGAAAACAATAATCTGTTTTTCTAAAACAAATAATTCCCAACAGCAACATTTACTTCATTTATTTTTATTTGAAGTTTTACAAAAGGAAGCCAGAGTTGCAGCTAGAAGTTAATAATGGATTTTTTTGTTTCAAGATCTTGAGTTAAATAAATCCTCTCCAACAAGGTTGCCACATTGGTAAGCTTTAATATAGTTTTGGGAAAATTGTCCCTGAAGTTTTACAAAAAAGCAAAGAATAAACAAGTAACATTGGAGGGAACTACAATAAATAATAATAATGGTTAGCTCTGTGTGGTAGGATTACAAGTGATTTTTATTTCCTTCCATTTTTTTGCATGTTACAAATCTTCAAAAATTGATATATATATTATTAAGGTGTTTATGAAAAACATTTAATTTATTTCTCCCTGCCCTCCCATCCCCAAACTGTTCCTCCTCCTGGGTTTCCCAAGTTCAGTGAATGGCACCACCATCCGCACACTTTTCCAAATCCAAAACCTGGGATCATTTCAGTCTTCTCTCTATGCTTCATCTTCTAGAGCCAATGTGATCTACGTGCTGGTCTGATCATTGTTACTTGTCTTAGCCAATTCAGGTTGCTATAACAAAATACCATAGACTCAGTGGTTTAACTAACAGACATTTGTTTCTCACAGTTCTGGAAGCTGGAAAGTCCAAGACGAAGGTGCCAGCAGATTCGGTTATTGTTAAGAACTTGCTTCCTGCGTTGCAGACAGCCACCTTCTTGCTGTGTTCTCATATAGCAGAGAGAGCTTGTGCTCTAGTCTTTCTTCCTCTTCTTATAAGGACACTAATCCCAACTTGGGGGCCCCACCCCCATGACTTCATCTAAACCTAATTACTTTCCAAAGGCCCCACCTTTAAATATCATCACATTGGGGGTGAGGGCTTCAACGTATGAATTTTGGTGGGGAGGGCACACAAACATTCAGTCCATAATACTACTACATCCCAAAACTTAGTGCCTCAAAACATATATTATTAATCCTCTTGGTTCTGTGGGTTGACTGGAATTCACTGGGTGGTTCTCCTCTGGGGTTGCTCATGCAGTTGAAATGATGTGTCAGCTGGATATCCAAAGGGCTCATTCATATGCTGACAGCTGATGGTTACTCTGCCCTGGATGCTCAGCTGGAGCTGTCAAACAAATTGCCTACACTTTGCTTCTTCATGTGCCTTGGGCTTCGCACAGCATGGCAGTTGGAGTCCAAGAAAAAGCAACTCAAGAACAGCATTCCAAAAGGCCCAGGTGACAGTTAAGTGAAGTCTATATATCCTGAACATTGATAATTGGATATACAATCTTGAGGAGATTCAGCTTCTATTTGTTGGTGAGACTATTTCCTAGGTGGTATTGTGCACTGCCATTGGGAGGCACATAATGTATGGCTGTTTGTCTTTTTACGATGTTAACAGCCATTGATGATCAAATGGCTGGATAAAATAATTCCTCAGGAGTTCAAATTTGCATTTTTCAAAGGTCACTCTGGCTATAGTACAAGTTATCTTAAAAAAGAATACATGTAACAGCTCAATAGTTATGTGCAATCTCATGAGAATGATAATCAAAACCAAGTTATAATGATATAAATATTTATTGGATATCTCATCCAGGTTTGATCATTTTAATTGTCTGTAAAAGTAAGTTTAAAGGAAAGGAATAAATTGTTTTGGCATTCTCTTTCACTGATATTGTTCAATTATTTCAGAAAGCTTTCCACTTTAAAAAAAAACAGTTGAAATAAAACATCAGCTCTTAAAGATTAACAGAAAATTCATTTACCCCACAACCAGGATAAATAATTGTAGTATGAAAATAAACATTTGGTTTGCTCAAATGCTTGCTTTTTCTTTTCTTTCTCCCCCTTTTTCCCTCACTCTTTTCTTTCTTTACTCCCTCCTTCCCCCTCTCTCTTTCTTTCTCTTTTTGCCTCAGGTAAGAAAATATCTTGAGCTTTTAAAAAAATAAAGGCAGCATATCAAAATGTAACAAAATTATACTCACTGTGATAAAAGCTGCTGTATTCAGAAGTTTCCTGAACTAAAGAGTGTGTACACCACTGCAGCAGCAAAGGTCAGACTTCTCACAGGAAGGTCAGATTGCATTCAGCAATAACTCAGACCTACCTAGCGGCATTCACCTGCAGAAAAGGCAGAGCAGCAAAGAAGACGGACTATGGGTTTTGGCATCTAATAGACCTCAGCTGGTTCCCAGCTCCACCGCTTCCTATATCAGGGCAGTTAGTTCCAAGCAGAGTGATGCTTCTCGAGCTTTCACAGGTACACCAAACACCTGTGGATGTTGTTGAACTGCAGAGTCTGATTCAGGGAGACTGGAGTGGGGCCTGAGATTCTGCATTTCTGACGCGCACCCAGGTGATACCTATGCTGCTGGACTGTGGACCACACCTGGAGAGGTGAGGCTCTAGAATTCACAGGAGCCCTTAAAGAAAATCAATCCTTTGTAAATTTTTCCTACGTGGAATAACATCCTTCCTATTGGACCATGAGCCTATCAAGTGACATTGTCACTGCTTTAATGATCCCTATTAGTTGAAAATGTTACCCAAGTAGGTTTATAATACATGGTATCACTTACTCATTGACCACAGGGTATTTCTGGTAACTCACTTCAAGTAATGCTGCCTGTGAAAAAAGAGACCCAGCACCGCCCCATGCAAAGAGCAGACAGCAAGAGGGTTTGGAAGCCCACCAGGAAGTTAGACTGTTGTGTCTGTCCAAGAGAAGCCAACATTTTACCACAGGGCTGAAATCTGGGTGGCCCTTTGGGTTTCTAGTCTACATCAGAAGCAAACAAAAATGACTTTATGATAATTAGCCTCCACAACAAGTTTTCAAGGGAGGCATTATTAGACCCATGTTACTGGGGGAGGAATTGTAGACATGGGGAAGTCATTTTGCTCATCTAGGGCCACCCAAAGTGTCAGGGATGAAAATGAGGTTAAGAATAAAAAAATCAGGGTAATAAGTTCTCAGTGTGACCCATGGGACATTTCCTATGAGGAATGTTTATGCACTAGTAAAGAAGTCTATATTAAAATTAGGGATAGAAAAGCACAAAAGAGCTCTAGGTAAAATATTCTGTTATTTGTTATAATTTGTTATGATTTTGAACTTATTATATTTGCCACAAGCACTTTTTACACTGATCGTTTCTTGAATTTCTTTTATTATTATGCCTGGATACAGTATTAACTTCTCAGTGCCTGAGTTTCACCTGTGAAGAACAGAGATTATGATAGGACTTTTTGAGAATGAAATGAGATAATATATGTAGGGAACTTTAGCAGAGTCCGGCATGTGGTAAGCATTATGCAAATGTTAGTTATGACTCTCTGCACAGATAATGCAACCCATCTTCTCCATCATGACACAAGTTTGCCCTTGGCAGAAGCCACAAAGTTCACTCTTCTATTCTCCATGATGCTGAGTGGTACTAAACTCAGAGTAGGCTTAAAGAATGATTTCCTGTCTGAATTCCAAAGGCAGAGCCCTGTGTGACTCAATTCCCTTCCTAAGTTTCATAGTGTGCAAATACAGCCCTCTAACTTTCCCAGAATATTTATCATGAGATGCCCAGTTTCTTAGAACTTTTTAAAATTTTAATTTTCTCATTTTTATAATCTTCAAAGTGATTATACAAATATCATCTTATGTAAAACTTATAGCAATTCTCTATAAAAAAGGCAGAATCTTAATGTGTCCATTTTACAGAAAGGGAAACTGAGACCCTGTGAAGTAAAGTAATTCCCTCAAGGTCATACTGATTAATAGTAATAACAATTACTATTTAGTAAAATTTTTGAAGATTTAATATTGAGCACATGAAATTGCTGATACTCTACCATTTGTAACCTACCCCCAAAAAAGTAATTTTATATTGTTCAACCTAAACACTAAGTGCATTATATCACTTAATCTTCATATCAACCCTACAGGGTAAGAATAAATCTCTATTTTATCAGCAAGGGAAATGAAGGTTTAGAAGTGAAGACACTTGCCCACGGCCAAACAGGGGAGCCTGGATTCAGACCCAGGTCCATGTAACTCCAGAACTAGTAACAACTCTACCGCATGGCCTCTCTAGTGTATGGCTAGGAAGGGGCAGAGGTGACACTGCTATCTAGCTCTGCCTGCTGATAGAGCATTTTTAGCATTAAAAATGTGGCATGTTTATATATTCATTCTCCATAACAACCACATAAGGGAGGAAAGATCATCCCCATAATAAAGATGAGAGAGTGGAGGCTCAGAAAGGTTTAGTGACTTGGTCAAAGTCACACAGCTATTAAGTGTTGGAACCGATTGAAACCAGGGCTGCACAACCTCAAAGTCTGGGCTTCTGACCACTACATCAGTGGTTCCCAAATCCCCTGGGAATGTTCTGAAACTTCCTAAGTCCAAGTGACCAATTAAATCACAGCCTCTTGAGGTGGAACAGAGGTATTGGTAGTTCCTAGAACTTCCCGAGTGATCCCATTGTGCAGACAAGCTTGGGAACCACCATACTTCATTCCTCCCCACCCCAGCCTACTGCGTCTTCTAGCATATCACACCAACACTCATGACTCTGGCCCTCAGGTCTCTGCTGTTGGTTTAACACACAGCAGTACCCTTAATCATGTTTTATGTAGAGCAAATGCCTATTCTCAGACACGTTCTGCAAAGAGTTAACAGCAGGAACCAAAACAAGGCAGAGCAATGAGACAATCACAGCATCTTCCAATTGGAAACAATCAGCTGTAAGCGAAGGCTGAAATGGAAAACGTTTCATCACAGGAGGCCCTGAGTTCTCCTAGGGTTTTAGCTTTTGGTCCCAGTAGCTACCCTGAGCAGAGACAGCTGAGCTGTGCTGGAGCCTGGCTGGGAAGCAAGGAGGGAGGCGCTGGCCCGTCTTGCCGAGCGGGATAGCCCTCTGCTTTCACCATTACTCACATTCGTCACATCAAGGTCAGGGCCATGCTACTGAACGTAAACTGGGAGGCGTGCATGCCCTCCAACTGAGTCCACTCACCACCAGTTCAGAATAATTCATCTTTACAAACTTTGCTTATTTTTAAAAATGTTTCTTTGATTCCTGCAAGCCAAACCCATGGAAAAATAACGGAAACCAAATGCCAGGGAAATGGAGCCAAGGCAAACACATGTGAGCTCTGAAATAACAGGAGATATTGTGGTCACATCTGACCTTCTGAACTATGCGATGGGTTGAAGCAAAAACAGCTCTTGCTGCTGCTTAAGGGGTGCATGGTAATAGTTTATTTGTAGTGCGGAAGAGCTTGGATTTAGAGAGGTCGTCTTTTAAAACTGTAGGGACTCGGCCAACGGGCCAGAAATAATATCATTTTGAGGAATGACTTTTTAAAATAAATGACCATCCTTCACCTCTGGGATAAACCAGAATCATCTGGGATAGACCAGAATCATCTGATTTTTATCTGTCAAATGATGACTATCTACGACCTCTGGAGCGTCTATAAATGTTTCTGTTCTGATTACACCAATATTTTGGTGTAGTCTAATATAGAAGCAGAAATGCAAGTTCTCTTATTTATTTCAGCAGCCTGCAAGAGATAAAATATGGAAGGGCCCAGAAGAAAAAGTAAAATCATGACCCAGGGTCAAAAGGGAGTACGGAGAAGTCTCCTGGTTTTCACACTAACCAGTTCAGTCCCCAGCAATACGGCAGGCAGCATCAGACCCGCTGTGGGGCTGCCAGCAGTTAGATTCTTATGAGACGCCAGTAGCTGCATTTTTGGGCACACAAAACAAGTCACCAGGAGGAATTTGCTCCATGTTGACATTACCAAGAAAAGACCACAAGCTACAGTGTTTATGCAAATGAAGACTGGTTCCCATGGAAGAGATGCTTGCATTAAAATAATAGTCAAGCTTGCCTAAGAATGAAATATTCATTTTCCTGCTGTTTTTCAGTTACTAATATTCTCTTCCTTTAGTTATATTATTTGATGCATAGCCAGAAGATATTCTTTTTCTCTCCAAAAGAGAAAAAATACATTATAAAAATAACTTTATTGTAATTATTGTGGGGAAAAATACCCTACACATGCAATAATAGCATGTATCTAATAGTGTTTACTATGTGTTGAGACACAATAAAGCTTAACTGCTCATATATTAATATATTTAATCTTCACAATGCTTGCTATTAGTGCCCAGAAGTTTTATTTTTATTTTAATGGAATCATATTTAACAATCTTTTCATCTGTTCTTTCTCTTATTTAGAATTTTTTTAAAAAATCCCTCAAATAATAAAAATATTCTCCTGTATCTTCTTCTACAAGCTTTAAATATTCAAAGTGCATATTTAGATTTATCATTTATTTGGAATTTATTTTGGATTAAGATGTGAGATAGCAATCTAATATATTTTTTTCCAAACGGAGTCCCAATTTTCTAGTGTCACTTATTCTCAATACCACCACGACTTCCACATTGGTAACACCGCATTCGTCATATGTCACGTTTACATATCTCTGTGGGTTATCTTCTGAACTCTGTTCTGTCTATTCCTGTCATATCATGCAGTCTTAATTACCACAACTTTATAATAAGTTTATATTTGGTAGGATAATTCCGACACCTTCCCTCACGCATCTTACCTCTCTCCTTGTTTGATATTAACCTTTGCCCTTTCGTATCAATTTTAGGATCACCTGATTAAGTTCCAAGAAAAACCCTATTAAGATTTTTGTTGTAATTTGTAAGGCAATTTGGGGGAGGAATGGTATCCTGTCGATGTCGAGTCTTCATGTCAATGCACATGGTATCTCTCGCCATTTCTTTAACCTTTCTTTTGTCAGTCATTTAACAAATTTTGCTATAAATGTCTTGTACATGATTTTACACATAGTCACAAGTACATTAATTTTTTACATTGACATATGTTTTAAAAATATATATTCTAATTGTCTTATAAAAATTGAATTTTTTACATTAATAATGTATCCAAAAATCTTACTGAACTTTATTAGTTCTAATAACTTATAGATTTCCTTGGGTTTTCTATGGAGATAGTCATATCACCTGTAAATAATGATAGGTTCTTCTTCTTAAATTATTTACCTTTTCTTTTTCCTATTGACATTCCTTGTTTTGTTCCTGATTTTAAAGAAAAAGATTTTAACATTTCATCCTAAAAATATTTGCCATAATCCCACTACTGGGTAGCTACCCAGAGGAAAAGAAATCATTATATTAAAAAAACACCTGCACTAGTATATTCATCACAGCCCTATTCACAATAGCAAAGTCAGAGAATCAACCTAAGTGTCCATCAGTGAATTATTGGATAAAGAAAATGTGGTATATATATATACCACAGAATACTACTCAGCAATATAAAAGAATAAAATCATGTCTTTAGGTGGCATGGTGGCTTATACCTGTAATCCTAGCACTCTGGGAAGCTGAGGCAGGAGGATCACTTGAGGCCAGGAGTTCAAGACCAACCTGAGCAAGAGCAAGACCCCATCTCTACAAAAAACAGAAAAATTAGCTGGGTATGGTGGCGCTTGCCCATAATCTCAGCTACTTGGATGGCTGAGGCAGGAGAATCATTCAAACTCAGGAGTTTGAGGTCGCAATGAATTATGATGATGCCACTATACTCTAGCCAGGGAAACAGAGCAAGATCCTGTCACAAAAAAAAAAAAAAAAAAATCAGGTCTTTTGTAGCAACATGGATGGAACTGGAGGCCATTATCTTAAGTGAAATAACTCAGAAACAGATAGTTGTCTAGATAGATTAGATAGATGTCTAAAATTGCATGTTCTCCCTTATAAGTGGGAACTAATCAATGTGTATACATGGACATAGAGAGTAGAAAAAGATACATTGTAGACTCCAAAAAGTGGGAGGGTGGGAAGGGGGTGAGGGATGAGAAATTATCTATTGTATACAATGTGCACTATTCAGATGATGGTTACACTAAAAGCCCAGACTTCACCACTACCCAATACATCCATGTAACAAAACTGCACTCATATCCCCAAATCTATGAATATATGTTTATTTTTTTAAAAATGTTTGTTGTAGGTGTTTAGTAGATACCTTTCATTAATAAATATTCCTTCTGAGGCCAGGCATTGGGGCTCATGCTTATAATCCTAGCATTTCGGGAGGCCAAGGCAGGAGGATCACTTGAGGTCAGGAGTTTGAGACCAGCCTGGGCAACATAGTAAGATTCTGTCTCTACAAAAAAAAAAAAATGTTTTAAATTAGCTGGGTGTGGTGGTGCACAACTATAGTTCCAGCTACTCAGGGGGCTGAAGTGGGAGGACCACTTGAGCCTGGGAATTCAAGGCTGCTGTGAGCTATGATCATACCACTGCATTCCAGCCTGGATGACAGAGCAAGATTCTATTTTAAAAAAAAAGAAAGAAAAACAAAACAAAAAAATTTTTATTCTTCTATTCCTGTTTTGCTAAGGGTTTGCTAAGAGTTTTAATCATGAATCATGAGTAGATACTGAATTTTATCAAATGCTATTGGACAATCACATAGTTTTTCTTTTAATCTTTTTAATGTCAAACCATCTTTGCATTCCTATCATAAATCCAACTTTATGTTAGTACCTTTGTTAACTTTCTAGTCTTTTGCTTATTTATGCATATGTATGTATAAGTGAGGCTGGTTTGCAATCTGTTCTTCTATACTCTCCTTGCCTGAGCTGGGGAATATTACTTTATTTTCTATTCTTCAGTTAAATTCACAGCAGCATGGGATTATCTGTTCCTTGAATGTTCAGCCAAACTCACCTGGGCCTATAGGAGGTGAAAGTAAACTTTTTAATAGTTGATTTATTTAGTTGTTAAGGTTGTACTCCTGTTTCCATTTCTTTTTTAGGTAGTTTTGATAAATCATATTTTTCTAGAACATTGATCATTTCTGTCTTTTCAATTTATTGGCATATTATCTTCTTTTTCATCTGTATGGCATCTGTAGTTATGACTCTTTTTTCATTGCTAATATTGTCTTGTGAAGGCTGAGTCTTTTTTTTCAAAAAGTTTTGTTAAGTGTTTATCTACTTTATTAAGTTTTTTTTTTTTCAAATAATCAATTAGAATGGATGCTGCCTTTGCTCCATCTGGACTCCCTGCAGTCCTTTTACTCCTCTTCCTGATTCAGAGTGGTTTTGCTTCCAACAGCCAGCCCCTAAAATTTTCCTTCAGAGTACTGTCCTCAGGCTACTGGGGCCATTTTGCCCACTTATGCAGAGACACCAAAGTATTTAGGAAATCACGGCCATTCCAGTTGGCACTTAGCCAATAATGAACAGCTGTGGGAGTAGATGCCCCCCAGGTGGAATGGCTCCACGTGTACTTCATACTCCAGAAGCCCACTGTGGGATCAGGCTTAAGCTGTTCGCCCTGGGACCTGGCCTGAACGGGCACTCTAGCTTAGTTTCTTTCCCCTGCCTAGCTTTCACTACCCCCTTACCTGCTTCTCTAGGGAGCATTTCCTTCATGGGCCAAGTACACATTCATCTTCATCTGAGTCGGCTTCCAAGGAACCCAAGACAGCAGCTTTGTTTTGTTTTGTTTCATTTCATCTGATCCTTTATATTGTGTCTTGTTTTCTATGACTGTTTCATTAATGCATCTCTTATCTTTATTATTTTTTTCCCACTATTTCTGGGATATTTTATTTTCCTGAATTAGACTGTTAGCTTGTTAGCTTCTTTTTTTTTTGGAGACAGAGTCTCGCCCGGTCAAGAGTGTCGTGGCATCAGCCTAGCTCACAGCAACCTCAAACTCCTGGGCTGAAGCAATCCTTCTGCCTCAGCCTCCCGAATAGCTAGGACTACGGGGCATGTGCCACCATGCCTGGCTAATTTTTTCTACATATTTGTAGTTGTCCAGATAATTTCTTTCTATCTTTAGTAGAAACAGGGTCTCGCTCTTGCTCAGGCTGATCTCAAACTCTTGACCTTTAGCAATCCTCCTGCCTCGGCCTCCCAGAGTGCTAGGATTACAGGTGAGAGCCACTGCACCTGGCCTAGACTGTTAGCTTCTTAATTGTCAGTTTTTTTTTTTTCCTGGTATAATCATCTAAGGCTGTAAATTGTACTCTAAGTACTTCTTTAGCTATACCCCACAAGTTTTAATGTTACATTTTCATTATTTTTTTAAATGTAAATGTTTCCTCATTTTAATGATTATTTCTTCTTTGTGATAGTCAATAGTGCTGAGTGCTGATCACTGACATGTCCAGTTCTCCTCTTTCTAGTCAGGTCCCCATAACTCTTGAAGCCAACTATGGCAATGGATGTACTTTGGCCAACAGAATTGAGTGGAAGTGATGTGTGTTCTTTTGGGGCAGAAAATTTTGAGCCGCATACCCTTCTCCACCACTGTAATTGGTAATATGTCAGGTGGTGAAGTCTCCATCAGGCTTGGGTTCCAGTGTGAGGGGAAAATGTGGAAGGGAGCTCCTAGTTTATTTACATTGGAAATGTACCACGAATGGGAAACAAGCCATCCTTGTTTTAAAATATTGAGATATTTTAACTGTGTATTATTACAGCATAACTTATACAATCCTGACTGTCGCATTGACCAAATAATTTTTAGAAGTATATTTCCTTCTCTCATCTTAATTTTCAAATGTATGGAGTAATTTCAAGTATCTTTTTCAAGTTTATGTTGTATTAGAGTGTGGTCAAATAATATGTCCTATACGTTACTGAGTCTTTGGTATTTGATGAAATTTCCTTTAAGGTCTAGCAAGTGATCAGTTGTTGAGTTCCATACGTGTAGACTAGATTAACGTAGTTAACTGCATTGCTCAGACCTTCAATATCCTTATTAATCTTTGATTTTGAAATCTATCAACTACTAAGAGATTTTTTTAAAAACCCACTATGTGAAGATTTTTTTTATTTCTCTTAATTCAATTTATCTCTGCTTTAAATATATTTGAGGCCATATTATCAAGTACATGCAAGTGGTTAATTGCTTATTTTAGACTAATAAAATGATCTTCTTTATCTCTGATATTGCACTTTGTCTTAAAATCTATTTGTCAGAGTGGTCGCTTCTGTAAGGTGCTCCAAAGTTATCACTGTCTGGACTATCAGTGGCCTGAGGTCTCCTTTAATATTAATTTCTCAGCTGGGTGGTGTAGCATGTAGTTCCTAGACCATGCACGCGGTTTAAATTCAAGTTCCAAACCCTTGTGAGGTGGGCCTCTCTTTTTTGTCACCTTCCTGTACTGATGGTAGATTTTTTTCTAGTCACCCTTTAGTGAAGGCACAACTCCTCTGTATGAAGGGGCCTAGGTTCCAACTTTTCACCTCTGGCTGGCCCATTGCCTAATCTGCCATTGTCACTTGCAGCCATAAGCATCAGCTCAGCTCATGCTCTTTCTCCTTGGTTTTCATGGCCCTCTTCTTCTTTTTTTCTTTTCCCATCCCTTGGGATTTTACTTATTTTATTAGCACTTTTAAAAAGTAATTTTACAGTAGGAAGATTTTAGATTATCTGGTCCCAGCAGACTTAGAAGTTGTCTTAATTATATTTTATAACTACACGTTACTAATGCTTTTGCCTTTCTGAGTAAAGAGATCAGCAGGCTGAAAGCAGGATTAGAGACAGGACGGAGAAAAGAGCATCATGTTCCTGTTCTCTGGAAGATATTCTCTTTAGTCCACCAACTCTGAGATCACCATCTCACCCTAGTTTTTTTTATTACCCACCCCCCTCCTCACCCTAATTTTTTAAAGATAATCTCTTAGTTTTATTTCCACCCCCCTTCCTCTATTTTTTTGTGGAGACAAAAATCAGGGAGAAAAGATTCCGGGAGCATAGGATAATCATGAAAGAACACCACTGATGATAATAACAGCATTAATGATAAGAGTTGACATTTATTTATTAACATTTAAATAAGCCAGGCCCTGAGCAAAGCGCTTTGCACATGTTCTCTCACTGAAGCCTGAAAACACGGTGAGACAGTGGATCTCAGAAACGAGAAGCGACTTACTCAGTTCACACATGCAGGACGTGGTGGTGATCCCGATCTTGGCCACCCAAAGCCACAGCCTGCGCTGTCCTGCTCTTTCCCTTGAGCAGTCCAGCTTGAATGTTTAAATTCCTATTCTTCATTTGCTGCCCACCCAATGCCCACCTCGCACAGTATCTTCTGAGTTGTTTCGTTTCTCTTGTCACTTAGCAGAGGGATATTATGCAAATACAGATTTCTAGAGGATAACTCCTGACTGTGCCACAAGAGCCAGCTCCGACCACACCTCCCCCGGGAGGCTCTCGTGGGTGTCTGCAGGCTGGTTAGGTGTCCCGTGTCCCTTCTCAGGGTTCCTGTAAGCATTCCAAAACTATAGTTATTTAGTTTTCTGAGTCTCTCTTTCTTGTCTGTGAACTTCCTGCAGGCAGAGACAGTCCCCTGTTCCTCTTGGTATCTCAAGTACATAGCACAGATTCTGGCACCTGGGGCATGCTAGGTAAACATTTGATGGACGAATAAATGAGCGAATGAATGAATGAATGAATGGAAATGGTCTTTTATGGAGAACAGGGATTCAGTTAAATACATTTTCAAGAAGGAGCTGTTTTTTCAGTCTTAAAAAATATGAGTTTATTCTATTAATACTTGTGTTCTATGAACATACAAGAATCTCTCTGGAGATCCATATTTTTCTGATTAATGTGTAAGTCTATTTTGCAGTTGCTAAGGTGTCACAGGACAAGTATAAACGCATCTTGGGTCCAATGACCCTACTCAGCTCGGCATTCTCCTGGGCCCGGGAGGTCTGTTGCCTTGTGGCCCCAGTCTAGCCATGTGTCTTCCATCCAGTTGCAAGGAACGCTCCGTTCTGCTCTGTGCCCGAGCGTTGCTCTCCCCTGCTGTGACAGCATGACCACCAGATGTTGCTTCCTCTGTGGGTGGCCACTCTGGGAAACCCTATGAATTTTTGCAAACTGATGCATTTATCCTGAAGGCAACATTTTGGCATTTTTTTGTTCCCTCTGTCCCCCCCGAAAACAAATGTTCATAGAGATGTACTTAAGAAAATGCGGCTAATCTAGACATAGGTACAAATCCACCTGCCCGAGGCTGACCATGTAGGGAAACTTTATTTCTCATTCACTAAAGATGATAAACCATCTTGCTTTCTCAGAAGTAGCACAGGGATGTTCCAGTCACCCAGCTCCCATGAAACCATGCCATGCTTCCTGAACCAAAGGGTTGCTGGAACTGTTTTCCTCCAGAAAAAAGAAAAACCGCATATACTCAGGAACACAGTTCTTTTTAATTGGCCCCAGATGGGATTTATTAGTATCCCTCCTCCCATCCCATAATCAGTTCTTATAATTAAATAACAGATACTTGTTATTCTTGTGCATGCAGAAGCCGGAGGCAACTTTTCTGAGCATAGAAAAGTGGAAGAGGTGAGAGCTAAGCAGATAAGGAAGAGCAAAGTGGTAGTTTCTTTTACATTTAGATGAAGAAGGAAGGTTGTGTTCAAGATGGACACAGAAGGGCTTATCTATGGAATTTCTCTGATCTTAGGTTTCTGCTCTTTGGGTGATCAGAGAAAAGGCCACATGGGCTTCAGTAAGACACACCTGGGTTTAAACCCTGTCTCTGCAATATAGTAGCTGTGTGATGCCAAGCACATTGCCTAAGCTCTCTGAACTTCAGCTTGCTCATCTGTAAAATGAGAATATTCTTCCTACATCACAGGGTTGTTATGAACATTAAATGAGAGATCTGTTAAGCCCTAGGCATAGTAGCTGGAACATAGCCAGTAGCTATAATTAATAATCACATTAACAAGAGCCATTACTGTTGTTATTTATAGAGACTGGTACTATATAATGAGAGAGATGCATGATGTGCGGTTGTACCAGAGACCCACAGACCAAAACAGTTTCTCATCCGTGATCTTATCATGACACCTCTCCCTCCCCACCCTAAAGCCATTACCTAAGGGCCATCCGGAAACATATGTTTGACAGGATTAAGGAATTATGATGCTGAGGTAGGCAGGTAAAGCAAGAGCTATCTTACACATTAGGAAGGATTTGTTAAGGGGAGCAAAATCCATTAGCAGCCAAGGTCACACTGGATAAAGCTAGCTGTTAAGAGAATCAGAGGAAACAAGTAAGTTCTGGTAAGAGAAGAGGGAATGTATGGTCCACGGCATAGAATGATACTGGAAGCAGAAATATTGGAGATGAGATCACCCATGGAGCATAAACGAGGAAGGGTAGAAAGGTTCTGAAAGGGGGATACGAAAGGATGACTAAAGTCCAACTTTGCCAGTTTTACAATTTTGCATTAGGTAAGAGCTAAAGAAAAAAAAATATTTTGGGGCCAGGCGCGGTGGCTCACGCTTGTATTCCTAGCACTCTGGGAGGTCGAGGCGGGTGGATTGTTTGAGCTCAGGAGTTCGAAACCAGCCTGAGCAAGAGCGAGACCCCCGTCTCTACTAAAAATAGAAAGAAATTACCTGAACAACTAAAAATATATAGAAAAAATTAGCCGGGCATGGTGGCGCATGCCTATAGTCCCAGCTACTCGGGAGGCTAAGGCAGAAGGATTGCTTGAGCCCAGGAGTTTGAGGTTGCTGTGAGCTAGGATGATGCCACGGCACTCTAGCCTGGGCAACAGAGTGAGACTCTGTCTCAAAAAAAAAAAAAAAATTTTGGAAATTGGAGCCATTTCTAAGATTCCTATTGAGTGATCTGGTTGTGTGAAAAGTCATGAGTAATCATGAATCCTCCTCCTGCATTTCATTTAAGGCTTAAGTCAGGCGGGATATAAGAAAGAAATGCAAGACATTGTAAGCCCCTGTAATCATGCAGGGTAAAGTCTACGAGAGTGACTGTCCTACTTTGCCCAGGCTCATACAGTTTCTGGCAGCGCAGCTTGGGACCTTGCTTGCTCTAGGTGTATTCCTCAACTCAGAGGATTTGGAGGCTACTCTGCTACATGAGGAACTGCCAAAGGCACAGAGAACCCCAGGTCTTGGGTCTGAACAAGTCAGTTACCCAACACTATGCATTAAGTGTCCATATTCTATTCAAGACAAAGGAATTGCCCTGCAGTGAATCAAACTGGACTAGTGGGCAAAAGCCACCTTAGACAACTCTAGATTCAATATTAGGAAAGGCTTTCTAACACTCAGAGCTGTTCAAAGGATAGACTATAAAGTAGTAAGGTCCCCATCATCAAATGTGTTTCAAGCTGAGGCTGGCTTATAGAAATTCAAATATTAAAGAGGAAATGGGACTCGATGAGTTTAAAGTTCACTTCTACTCTCCCAGTCCTATAAAATAGGAGGCATGACTTCCAACTACAATGAACTTCCAGTTTAACCAAGAAAACAAAAATTGTGGAAATAATAGCAGACCCAAAGCAACTTAAAGTGAGCCAAATTAATGGTCTGAAAATTCAGTATCTAGCAATACCAAAATGCAGAAGACTAATAACTCTCCAAGACAAATCAGCTGAACTTGAGTAAGAACAAGCCGGAGGCTCTGCCAGCCCATTTTAAGCATGGCTGTGCCAGGTTAACAATAGGAAAATTTCTGGAACAATGCAAACAGCTTGATCATATTCTCAGACTCCTGGGAATATTCAAGAAAAACCTGAAATTTCTCCGTACCGGAAGATTCATCCTTTTGCCGTCCCTTTGCATAAGCAACACTTGGACTGGTTCCTGGTGGTGAGCAGAAAGGTGAAGAACATGGATGATTTAGAGCCAGAAGAACTGGAAGACAAACTTTCATGCAGTCCCCACGGTGTTCCTGCCTAAATATGTGCAGAGCATGATGCTTGCCAATGAAAAATAACCTCATAATAAACAGTTGCTTGGCAATCTCATGAGAAAAATCAGATCTGTCTGAATTCTGTTCTCTGTATGTATGTGTGCTACAAATCTATTCTCAATATTTTGATTTGCAGTAACTTAAAATTCAAAGTCATGACTTACCAATTAAGTGTTAATTCAAAAGACAGAATCTGTGACCTCATGATTCTCTGTGGGCTTTGAAATCATTACTTATTCATTCTTCATTTCTGACAGTATCGGGGAATTAGATTAAAAAACGTATTCCCCATCCTACTAACATCATGCATCTCCTTGAAACAGGAAATAGAGATAAAAGAATATTTAGGCCTTGCTACTCAGTATGGTCAAAGACCAGCCACACTTATCTGGGAACGCCCTAGTGATGCGGAATCTCAGCTCCTCCACCCACCTTACCTCACTCCCAGACCTGCTGAATCAGAATCTGCATTTTAACAAGACCTCCAGTGATTCTTGTGTACATTAAAATCTGAGAAGTCCTAAACTAGCCAACACTGATTCTGTTGTTCTCCTTCTGACCTTCACTGCCTGAAAGCTTTAAGAAGAAACAGCAGCCTCTGGAAAACAAAAAGAGGAGAAAATTACTCAGATTGTAATCATTAATGAAATCATTGATCAAGCTGTTTGCATTGTTCTAGAAATTTTTCTATTGCTAACCTGGCATCGCCATGCTTAAAATGGGCTGACAGAGCCTTCAGCTTGTTCTGACTCAAGTCAGCTGATTCGTCTCGGGGAGTTATTAGACTTCAGGGAAGACAAAGAGGAAAGCCTTGAACAAGTGCCTCAACGAGGAAAGGCAGCTGTTTCTTACAACCTGCAATGAACAAGCCTAACAGGGCTTTATCCTTTATAACCTTCCTGCCTTTTTGTCAGCAGAGAGATATCCCTTCCTGCCAGGGTGACTCTGGAGACACCTTAAGCTGCGATGCGAGCTCAAGCTCAAACGTGTAGTGGAGGGGAGCTTTGTGAGCACTCATGTATGAGAAATATGCAAAACAAAAATAAAGTATTTCCTAGAATGCTTCCTCAATTCGAAAAGGCCATTGACAGCAGGAGACACCATGGATCTAAATAACAACTTTTCAGGAGGGGTGGTCAACACTTCTTTAAATAAGACACAGATATGTACCTGTTTTTAAAAGGTTAAGCTGAAGAAGGCAGGGTTTGTTGAAAGTTTATCAAGAAAACTTGCAGATCAGTGCTTGACAATTTCATTGGTCAGCTTTGCTAATGGATATTAGCAATGAAGTCTTTACATTGCTTCCTGCAAATGTATGTGAAGAAATGGTGGTCACTGTTTTCTGCAAGCACTTGCTTTGTTGCAGGATGAAAGCACAACCTGAAGGGCGATAAGGAAGAACTATAAGGGCTATGAGGAGAAATATCAAGACTCCACCTTCTCCAAATAAATTTGGGTTGAAAATAGGATAAATCTAACTGCTCCTGCAAAACTTTGCCTTTTGTGATCTGGGACCTGAATCTGGTCACCTAATATTCCGCATTTGTTGAAGAAAACCATCAGACCCTGGTGTATATGTGTGGGGTACTTGGGATGGGGTATTGGTCAGAATTAGAAAAACCAAGGCCCCAAGGTCCCCAAAACACAGACTGAGTCAGTGGAATTCTAATTCTGACGTACGAGTCCAGTATCTTTTACTCTTTCATTCCTCCTCCTTCAGACCATACTGGGGTCCTCTGGGTAACAGTCAAGCTCTTTCAGTACATTGACTGCCACATTAGAAAAAAAAATTTTCCTTGGGGCCATGGTATTTGTTATTACGAAAATAGAATAAAAACTTTGAAAACAAAATAATCCTTTCTAATTTAATGAAAAATTTTTTATTTTTTATTGTTTTCTGTGCACAAGTTATATGCAACTCGAAAAATAGTTCTCACGGTTCCCAAAGTGAAGAGATGTGTGAGTTACCTATGCTTCACAAGTTACCTATGCTCAAAACTAGCGTGGGTTAAATATAACTCACATGGCAGTTAATGTGTTAAATGAATAAGATTCCTCTCACATCAGCTTTGGCATAGAAAGGCATACTAGTTAACAACTTCAGGCAGAATGTGGTGGCCCACACCTGTAATCCCAGCGCTTTGGGAGGCCAAGGTGGGAGGATCACTTGAGGCCAGGAGCTCGAGACTGAGTTAGCAACATAGCAAGATCCCGTCTTTACAAAAAACAAACAAACAAACAGACAAACAAACAAAAAAACCACAAGAACGTCAGAGACTGTCAGTAGGAAATTCAAAGCCAAAGTTAGACAATGTACTTCCCCATCCTGTCTTGGTACAAAAATCCTCAAACAACATTGCCATGTGCCACAGAATTTATAATGAATTGTGTCTGCTGATAGAAAATACTTTTTTCCTACGGTCTTCTGGAAAGTTGCATTTTCTTCTATTTTTTTTCCTTGCTTTTAAATTGATTCTAAATAAACACAAGGATTTTCCACAAACTAAAGCTAACATAGAGAAAGGAGAAAGAATCCTGTGGGTTCATGGACGGAAAAATCTGTCACAAGGATCTGTGGTCCTATTCGCTTTTATAGACCTTTTATCTGAATTTTAAAAAAAAGCTAAGTTTATATTTACAAAATGCAAAAGTGTTTTGGAGAAGGAATTTCTTCCAGAGGCCTCAGGCTTTCAAGAATAAACATCATTGGCTTATCCTTCCCCTGAATCCTAAGGCTCCCTCTAGTGACCAAGAACATACACCGACTACAGGTATGGTTAAGAAACGTGTTCTAAAGCCTCTTGCTTTCAGATAACACCTTGAAGTTTCGATAGCGTTTCACATATATCTGATCTTTTAACATAAAACTGCATGAGAGATGGTTTCCCCCATTTAAAAGATAAGTAAACTGAGGCTGAAATGGGAGCAAGACTTGTACAAGGTCACATGGCTGGAAGCTAGAGCTAGAGGCCAGGTCTGTTGACCCCAAGGTCTGTGTGGTTCTGCTGCACTGCCCCCCATTCTGTGACAATTATGTGAAGTCATGGTCTTTTCTGTGGCTTGTAACAGAATACCTGAAACTGGGTATTTATAAATAAAAAGAATTTATGTCCCAGCCTGAGCAAGAGCGAGACCCCATCTCTACCAAAAATAGAAAGAAATTAATTGGACAGCTAAAAATATATATAGAAAAAATTAGCCGGGCATGGTGGCACATGCCTGTAGTCCCAGCTACTTGGGAGGCTGAGACAG